>MU227519.1:5208392-5230104 GCA_018584345.1 Thuja plicata
TATAAAGACGAACCAAAACGACCATTTACAACAAGGTCAAGAACAAACCATTAACAACATACTAGCATAACTACTAGTAACCCACATCGAGAGTGGGTAAACAAGTCCTTCACAACATGGGGAGGAGAATGAGAAACTGAAACATGATTTTTCCTATGCTAGTAGATAACCATCGATGCAATATTCTCCTTGGGATCCCCACCACAATGAGGAGCAAATTGTAGAACTCACATTGCGAGACTATCAACACAAGGGGCTAAGTGCTGAGCAAACTGCACATTGTTAGAAATAGATGAAGAAGGGTTCAAATGACCAAAGAATGCTAGATTAGCAACAATAGGTGGAGTAGGATCGACACATACAAAAGAGGCCCTCATAATCTAGCGATTGAGTCCATGGCCTATCCCCCACCATGAGAACCACATTCCCAGGTTGAGGTGTGGAGAGATCAATGTCAACCAAAATGTGTGCAAAGGTAGCGACATGGTATCAACTACCTTTAGAAAATGAACAATAGAGTTATTGATGGCCTCAAAACAAGCATTCTCCCAAAAATGAAGGAGAAGATTGGGAAGATGAGCCCACACTGGACTCACACTTAGTGGTTCAATAAGAGGGTTGAAGGAGATTGAGGGTTTGGCGAAAAGAGATTGAGTCCTCCAAGCCCACAACTTGCCCATCACCAAATCTCGTTCCTTGGAAGAAGAAAAAACAATAATAAAAAACTGCTTAGCACAAGTGAAAAGCTCAATGCTACCAAAGACCAAGGGTCTTCAAGAATCCATCACCCAACAATGAGGGTTTGGTAGAGATGGACAAAAACCAACAAATCTACAAACCAACCCGCAATGTTGGTAGAAGTACACATTATCCACCACATCAAGGCCACAAACAACCACTAAAAAGTCCTTGGCAAATGCTAAAGGTCAAGATTTCACCTTGGAAGGAATAGGACCAGCAGATCTGACAACTTGAGCAAATCTTCATCCGTTAAGAACCTTTGGGAGAAGGACCCCCACGTTCACAACTTTAGTAGACCCATCTCCCAATCGAGTGTCCAAGTGCAGAAGCACTCGATCTAGTGCCGAAATCAGACACTCTCTTTACATACAAAACCCCCACAATGCTAGGAGATTGAGCAAAAACCTTCTCTAGCACCCCAGTGCAGGCCTCCTCTTTGACACCAATACCCACAATAGGTAACGTAGTGCAGGCGATAACAATGGGAGCCGTTGGAGGAGTTGGAGACATTGGCGATTGTTGTTTGATTCTTAACAAATATTTTTTTATTGTTATAATTTATGTAGAATCAACCACCCAACTTATTATGTTCATTCTCCATGTTTAGACCTAGCACATGATCCCTTCTCTTTCACTAGTAACCATACTTAATCTACATACCTTATAACAATAAGCATTATAAGTGCAATAACTTATAAAGAAAGATGCACAATTAAAATAATAATTGCAAATTGAAATTTAGAGATGTTACGAGGTTATTATATAATTCTTGTTCTATAGGCATGTAGGGAACCAATATGAAGCCCCATTCTCCTCCAATTGATAAAAACATTCCTTAATCACTAGGTCATCTAGAGAACATTCTACACTAGCAAAAGGTTTTGAGTATAATAGTTGATTTTTGTTTGGTATATTGAAATTAAAGTATTATTAAATGTAATTGTCCAATTTGTTGAACACGTATTTGTATCGAGGAGAAAACCAAATTAATAGGTATAACATATTTGGAGAATGAGTCAATAGTTAACATCTTTAGATTGTAATGCACATGTTTCAAACACTTGACACACTCCCATTTTAAGCACATTTCAAAGTCTGATTTACATGACTACCACTTTGAACTTTAAAAACTGAATACATGGTCATCAAAATGTATGATTTATATCTCTATGGTTATTGCAATAGAGTGAAATTTGATAGAAACTTGAATACATTGTTGGGAATGTTGTCATTGATGTGATAGTGTGTTTTGTTGAAGAAGGGAGATTGTTGGAAATATGGTTATTCATGTTAGAGCGAGATCGTTGGAAATATTGTCATTGTTGACAAAGGTTGTTGATGTCAAAGTTTGGGAGATTTTTTTGTTATATTGACTTTAATTGGTGGCCTACTTGTGGAATTTTATTACGTTGAAAGAAGCGTAATTGCAGGTTGACTCATGAAATGTTTTGATATTAAAAGCAACAAAACAAGGGTGCTCTCCCTTAGAAAACCACAACTTGAAGGCGTTAAAACTAAAGACCAAACTATTTACAACGAGGTCAAAAATAGACCTTTGGCAACATACTAGCAACACAACTAGCAACCCACACCAAGAGTGGGTAGACAACTCACCAAAATCATGGGGAGGAGGATGAGTGACAACAAAGTGATTTTTCTTCGTCGTCAGACATCCGTCTAGGCAATACTTTCAAGAGGGTCCCCACCACAAAGAGAGGGTGGTGGAACCCTTAAAGAGAAAGAATCAACAACAACATCAAGAGCATAGTGTTGACAAAGATGAACCTCATCATCCCTGTGCAGGAGCAAATTAGTAGCTACAAGAATCAAAGTAGGGTACACTCTGCAAAGGAAACTGAACCAGTAGCAAGAGGTGGAGTCAGATCCACTGGGTTAGAGGAGGCCAATTCATCAGGAGTACCACCCTTGAGGGAGACATTATCAACCTATAAAGAGTCATCAGAGGAAGAGTTAGAGGCTAGCACAGTCAAATGATCATCATTTGTGTCCTTCCACGAAGTGGCAATACCTTTATGACGCAATAGAGAACAATCTGTAGCCAGCTGACCAGTAGAGAAGCACCGCTGACATCGAAAGGGGAGGCCTTCATAATCTTGCGATTGGGTCCATGGCCTTTCCCTGCCCATGAGAACCACTTCCCTTAGAAGGGATGTGGAGATATCAATGCCAACTAGAATGCGAGCAAAGGTGGAGAGGCCCACCGCTGTCATAGCTCCATCCACCTTTAAAAAATGGCCAATAGAGTTTCCAGTGGCCTCAAAGCAAGAGTTATCCCAAAAATGAAGGGGGAGATTAGTGAGAGGAACTTACACTAAGCGGTTTAGCAAGAGGGTTAAAGGAGAGTCTCCAGGGTTTGGCCGAAAGAGAGTGACCCCCCCCCCCCCACACACACACACAGAGTTTGCTCAATACCAAATCATGTTCGTCAACAAAAGTAAAAGCAACAATAAAAAACCCCTTTGCACAAGGGAAAAGATCAATGGTATTTTGTAAGAGGTGTAAGTGGAGGTTGACTCGTGAAATTGTTTTGTTTTGAAAGAGGTGTAATTAGAGGTTGAGTAATGAAATTTTATTATTATGATGTAATTTAGTAGGGCTGACCTATGTGTTTACGTAGTTAATTTTGGCATCCAAAGGGGCATAAAAAGGTTAAGCAAGTTGGTAAGTATGAGGTCGAAGAAAATGTTTTAACTTTTGCCATTCAAATAAAGAGCAAACTAGATTTAATGCAAAGCATATTCAATATAGAGTAGATTTTGTGAAGTGTGAAATTGTAGACAAATATGTTCACCCACTGAAGAATCAACATCAGAAAGGTGAGATTTTGTAGAAGAGGTTGGTGCCTCCTAAAAGGGGAGATTGGTGTCCTTGCTAAGTTGGTTCTCAATTGTGGGGTTGGTGTCTTTAGTAGTTTGGTGTGTGTAAATCTTGTCAGTGGGGATTGGTGTCTCTAGTGGGTTGGTGCTTGCAAATATTGTAAGATCATTTTATTTTTGTTGTAGTTGGATTTGGGCAATAGATCAGAGTAATCTTTCTTTGTTGTTTTACCCCGAAAGTGTTTCCACATAAATCTCATGTTCTTAATTGAATGAATTTTATGTGTTTGCAATTATTGTGGTTGTTAAACTCTAAATAAGTAAAAGTTTATCTTATATTGATTCAAACCCCCCCATTATAAGTGTGTTCATCTATTGGTATTAGAATGGGTTTTCTTCAAAAATAGTCTAATCGATAGAAGATAGATCTCAAAAGTACGCATGATGGGGTTTCTTCAAAAATAGTCAAATCGATAGAAGGTAGATCTCAAGAGTACACATGGTTAGTCAAGAAGGTTTCTCCTTAAACAGAGATGCATTGTTTGACTCATCAAACTATGCATTTTAGAGTACAAGGACACAAACTTTTGTAATGGCTCTAGGGTTTAATAATGACACTCTATTCGGAATTTTAATCAAGCTTCAACATCCCCACCAACAAATTAGGCTGGGAAGAAGGGTATTGAAAATAATCTAAAAGCCATGAATGCTATCTTGTGTGGTCTGGGAGAGTCAATGTTTGTTAAAGTGATGCATGTGGCTTAACAAAAGAGATCTAGGACAAACTTCACAACATCTATGAAGGTATCAACAAGGTTAAGAAGACTAAGTTCCTAACTCATAGAAGAAGTTCAAGAGCTTGAAAATGAAAGATGAAGAACGTGTGGCAACCTATCTTCTTTGCATGGATGAAGTTGCCAACAACATCAAAGACAATTTGGCAAAAAGATTGAAGATATGATGATTCTGCAAAAGGTGCTAAGCTCTCTTTCTTTCAAATTTGATGCAGAAGTTTCCACCATTGAAGAATGAAGGATTTGAATTCTTTAATGATGGATGAATTGCATGGGATCCTTGTGGCATATGAAATGATGACTAGAAATGAGAATCCATCAAAGGGAGAAGAGACCCTTGAAGCTTCAAAAGAGGTTGAGTATGAAGAACCTAAATCAAGCAATGATTCAGATGTGGAGAAAGCCCATTTTGTTTGTAAACCAAAGAAAGGATTTGACGCATACAAAAGTAAGCTACCATTTAATTGTTTTAAGTATGGTGTTGGGAAAGAAACAAGATACATAGATAAATCTAAAGAAGTTGTCGCATCTCAATGCAAGAAGCCCCCTGAATATGAAACTCGAAATATAGAATATAACCCAAGGATACTAAGGGTCATCTCCCATATTGTATATATAAATACATGGTGAGATCCACTCACCAATAACACAATGAATAGGAAGATGAATATAATAAGATGAATAAATATAAGAGAAATGAAGAATATATGAATGTAAGGAGATAAAGGGATGTAAAGTATACCAATTGAATAGGATAAATACACAAGTTTTGTATGATATTGTGTTTATGATTTGCAACTAATCTTATATTATGATATAATTCCTTATTGCCTCAATAGGACTAAGTCATGGGTACACCACCATAAACCCTTAGGGTATAAAACTTTAGTTTGTATCCGTAAAATTTCTTGTTAACATTGGTTCCATTGGAAAGACGCTTGTTAGATTTTGTGAAAGTTTAGTAGGAAATTTTTCAAATTCAAAATCTTATACATGATCAATAAGAAAAGAAGATGATGAAGCAAATACGATAAACTACAACTCCGCCCTCTTAGCATCTACCCATTGAGAGGGTGTTAGGTGCCAAGGGGATGAGAAATGGAAAGGGGGAAGAGGTCCAGGAAACCCATGAAAATATATGACTATTTAAAGGTTTGATGATAAAGTTTTAAGAGGTCCAAGAAACCCATGAAGAGGTCCAGGAAACCATGGGAAATAATAAAGGCTTAATGCAATACCAAATAGAAAACATCCATGGCCAAAGGTGAATAAGAGAAATTTAAGAGATTTCAAGGAGGAACTTGACCTAGAAAGAAAAGGAACATAGCTAGCCCAAAAAAGAAGAGAGAAGACAAAGACAAGCAATGGAGAGAGGAGAGACACATAAGAAGGATGGAAATTTCAACAAAGTCAAGGTTAGAGCGCGCCATTAGGGGTGCTATTGAGCACACAGGTGAAGGTGCTGCCAAAAAGGAGGAGAAAGAAAGTTGAAATCAGGGGAAGACCTTTGAGAAGATGAGACTATTATTGAAAGAAACTATAATGTCTTTATATAGTTTTGAAAGGATTATTAAGAATTAAGACTCCACAAGATTTCCAATTGTGGAAAGTAGTAGCATGGAAGCTCCTACATTGCCGCAACCTTCAGTCCTGAAGCAAAAACTAAATTTAGTCATCATTACAATTAAGTTGGATGACAATTTTAAAGAATTTCAACAAACTCTAGATAAGGTCCTATCTCGATGGGACGATTATTTAGAGAAGATAATTAATAGAAGCTTAAGCAAATCAAGGAAAGAAGAAGAAGGGAAGCAAAATGAAGCTAATTTAAAATTTAGTGAAGAAGTTACATCAATAACTAATCAATTTTTTAAATTTATTTTTTGATCGGTAATAGGTCGAGGCCTATAAATAATTTTATTAATATAAGTTAAATGTTACACCTCTTTTAGTGTGGGCACCGATAGGAAAGAATGGAGGAAAGAAAACCTTCGGTCTTGCCTAGATCCTTTAAGAGATCATAAATACAAAGTAATTTAAATAGTTTAAGCCCATTTCTTACAATCAAGCTTACTAGAAGTTACACAAAACATATTACATTCTTCAATACTGTGTTGGATTTTTTAAAATCCTTTCAATCTCAATTTTAAACTCTCCTGAAGCCGAGATTGTCTGTGTCTGGTCTACATTTAATTTCCTCAAGTGTCCATCCTTCTTCCCATTGCTTCAGCCTTCTATCCTTGCAGAAGCCTCTTTAGCTATGTTCTTTATTGCAGGCATCGCCAATGTCCCTTGTCCACAACATATCCTACAAGTATTCTTTCCCTTCCTTCAGCTAAGATCAAAGTTAGTAGTCAATCATTAAAGATTATGCATATTTTATAGTCAAACAGATCATACTTAATAATTAAATCCATCTGAACTATAGTGATGTGAAAATCAAGGGAATAAACAGTGCTAAAACATGTATTCAAAAAAGCTACGGAGGATTGAATCCCAAGAACCTATTTAACCATCAATGCACAACGTAACATTAGTAATTAAGTACATGTATATTCCCATTCTCATATCTATATGTGAACATATACATGTATGTTTACTCAATGCCAAATTAATAACTAATCGAATTTCATTTACAAACCAAATGTTGAAATGTTGTTGGGAAAAGTCATAACCCTCAGATTAGGAGCCATTCCCATTTAGATCTAAAAGTAGAAGAATTATGATACAAGAGTTACCACAACCAAGAGAAGAGAAGAATTAAGAGAAGCGTGAGAAAAGAGTATGACACGCAGCGGAGTGAAGTGTTGGGAGAAAAATACATTGACATTAAATTAGAAATAAACAAGGGGAGAGAAACAAAACCTTATGCCAATGTAAATCAATGCAAAGAAAAATAGAAGATCAAGGACAGTGCAAGCAAAGTGAAACTAGAATTGAAAACAAAATTAGAACAAAATCCAAATCGAAACAATGTCTAGAACTAGAATATAAGTCAAGCAAAATGGAAGCTGCAATTAAAATCCCAATATTTTGATAGTATACTATAGAATACTAGGAGCATGTATTCTTATTGGAATCTTTCTGGGAAAGATTAGGTTTGATAAATTGATGGGTTTTGTAGCATCATTAAGCAAAGAGGAACTAGATTGGTACATGAAGCACTATTTGCAACATGACACTACCCGGGAAGAAGTCAAGAAGGATGTTTTAGTTAATTTTGCAACTTTGAAAATCACCATCGAGAGTGTGAGTAAAATGAGAAATTTGGTACAAGAAATACTGAATTAGTGAGAAATAATTACAAACGGTACAAAGATGTATACTGAAAATTCGAAGAGCCCTTATGGGAAAGGCAAATGATAGAACGATTTATTTCTTGATTACAAAAAAGACATTAGAGTGGGCTTAGATGACCGAGTTAAAAGGGTGAAACCGGACTTAATGTCTTGTGCAATATGTAAGAAATGGGACATTCACTCAATTGAGGATTATCTAGATAACTAAACTCTAGTATGGAATGTAGGGAATCAAGGAAATCAATGTTTTCATAGTCATAGTTGCATTGTAAATGAGTGGAATGATGCTGGATATTAGATACCACCATGCCAAGACAATCAAAATGCATGTGCCATGTACCCATACGATAATAGACAATCAAACTATCAAGGATGAAGAGGAAGGTGAAAGAATAACATGAGAAGAAATGTTGCAAGTTATTTCAATTGTGGAAAAGTGGGCCAACGCCTTAGAATGCTAGGCAAAAAGGAATAAGGAAAAATATGCATTGTTGTGGACAAGATTCCCATGACATTTACAAATGTGAGAATGCCAGACAATTCTTCCACAATGCTAATCAACCATCTGGGAGTGATGAACTAAAAAGAGAAGTAAGAGTCATCCAAAGAATACCGTGATATGGGATAAGATGTTGCCACTGAATGAATGCATGGTCCTTGGATACATCAATTGAAGAACATTCTAGAGAGAGGAGCTAATAATGGAAAATAAGAAGAAGAAATCCAAAAGTAAGAAGAAAGTCATTGTGTAAATAAGAGAGGGAACTAATATTGGTAAGATTGGATAGATTGAGATAATAGAAGAAGGATACGAGGAACATAGCTATGAAGAAGAACCAAAATACTTTTGGCCCGCCAAGAATCAACACAAAAATATTATTGAGCAAGCCAAACAAACAAACAACAAGATGAGGTTGCATGTTACACTAAGGAAGAAGTTAAAATGTCGAAAGATCTAGCATCTGTCGCAAGACAAAAGGAGTTCGTGGTCAAATTAAAACAATGGGTTAAATATTGGAATAAGCAAAAGCTAATAAATTAGTTGTCTGAAAACCAAAATTGGAAGAATGCTCGACTATTGACTACTGTCCATCTAAATGACCAGAAAGTAAGTATGTGATGGTTGACCTTGGAGCAAATTTAAACATTATTCCAACAACCACTTGGGAAAAAGTAGGGAAACCTAAACTTGTGAAACACATGTGAATATGAGTTTGGTTGATGAATATAATATTGAGACAGTAGGAACATGGAAGAACATCGAAGTTAATGGAAAGGGAATAAACCAATTTGTTGATTTCTAGGTTGTTGGGATGAAATAACCTTAAAATACTTTTATGGCACCATTGGGATTAAGATGGTTAACTAATTCTAATGACATTACAGACTCTAGAAAGAAAGAGATATCCTTTGGTAGTGGAAATAAAATAGTACATATACCCCTCAGTATTAAAGACGAATCTTACATTGAACCGTAGAAAACAACCAAACCCAACCCCTATGTACTTTTTTTACAACTTCAAGACCTAACTTAGTTCCACAACCTATATGATTTAGATTCCAGAGAGCTCAAGATTTTAAGCCATGCTATAAAATCATCAGATGATAAAAAACCAATACTAGAGACAACAAATAAACAAAGAATCACACATGAAATTACCACAATTCTCCACAGTAGGAGACATTCTCAAACATATTTATGACATGGAACATATATTCAAAGAACCTATATAGATGGTTGCTCCCCATGATATCTTAGTTTGCAACATTGCTTGTTTGCGGAACACTCGTATAAATGCTATTCTGGGCTTGCCGAGCTTTAAAATAATAATCAAAACCTTATATGTACAAAAAGAAGGAGATTACCCCGACATCTCTAAATATGCAAGAAAATCAGTCCAAAGGATCATATTGACACTTGTGTAACAACATGGACAGAGGACAAGGAGTACAATCAGTACCTTTACATACAATTGTTCTATTGGACTCCAACGTCGGTTGTGCAAACTTGGTACATAAACCAGGAAATAAGGGCTAAAATGAAGGGCTAGAAGACCTCTAGAAGGATTTTATTCATAAGTTTTGAATCTGGGATGATGTGACAAATTTGCAATTGACTTGGTAAAATCAAGGAGATTATATCCAACCCCCCACCCTAGAATCAAGGAGAATGGAAGCTAGTAGAATTATTGGATAAACAAGTGAAACCGATAGAAAATAGATGCTACAAGGTACACAAAAATGAGGAAAAGTCAAAACCAAAAATTAACATCAGAGTGGAAGGAGTGGAAGGAGAAGGGGAGTTGGAAGTACATAAACATTCTAGAAATTTTTATTATGACCAATCATGAAACCAAGGGAAGAAAATATAGCTATTACAAATATCTCAAACAATAGGAAAGATAAGAGATTATTGGGAAGAACTAGTCATTGCATTGCTAATTGAATTATTAACAAACTATCAAGAGTTCTTTCCATGGACTTTGACAGAGATGAAAGGTATAAATGGCGAATTGAGTACAATATAAATCCACTAAAGGAAGACACTTAACCACATTGGAAAAGATCTTACACCCTTAATCCCAAAATAAACAAAAGAGTGAAAACATAGCTAACTAAAATGTTGGTAGTGGGCATCATCAAACCGGTTGAGGATTCAGATTGGATTAGTCCTATTGTCGTACAAATCAAGAAGATGAGATAAATATGGGTGTGCATAGACTTCTGTGAAGTTAATAAAGCATGTATACGCGATCCATTCCCCATTTCTTTTGTAGAAGAAATATTAGATTCACTTTGCCAAGAGAGAGATCTATCCTTTCACTGATGAGTTTTCTAGATGCCATCAAGTGCAAGTCAAAGAAGAAGACCAACCAAAATCCACATTTTCTCTAGAATGAGGACATTTATGTACATGGTCATGCCATTTGGGTTGAATAATGTACCTCCAATTGTTAGTTAGTTTATGGTGAACACATTTAAAGATTTTATACATGACTTCTTAGAGGTATGCATGGATAAATGGACTATGTATGGTCTTGTCAAGAATCATATTCAAGAACCGAGGACTGTGCAAGAAGAATGTGGAATCATGTAGATTTCACTTAACTAAAGAAATGCATCTTTGCAGTACCCTTAGAAACCATAAAAGGGCACATTATTTGTAAGAAAGGATTAATGGTGGATCCCATGAAGATTTCCTTAATTATGAACCCACCACCTCTGGAAATTGCACTGGAAATTACAAACATTTTTAAGATACACCAAACATAACAAAGAATCTCATTAAGGGATATGTTAGTATAGCTACACCCCTTGAAGACTTGCTAAAATAACATAAAACAAACAAAGCAATCACCTAGACAAAGCAATGCCAACAATATTTTGATACATTAAAGAAGAAAATAGCAGAAGTTCCCATACTCGTTTTTCTAATCTGGTTGGTGCCTTTTCATGTTCATGTAGATGCATTCAAAATAACTGTAGGTGCAATTCTTGCTCAACCTAGAGGGAAAAAAAGACTATTATACTATTGAACAAGAAGCCTTGACCATGATTTATGTATTATAAATTCTAACACTAGTTATCTACTCCATTTACATTCTTTATTGATCACGAGCCCCTTAAATTCCTATATTTATGTGTTTTTAGATGGCCCTTACTATTACAATAATTTAATTTAACTATAATGGTTACATCGTGGAGAAATAATCGACAACTGAATTATCTGTGTAAGATTCATATAGGAGAGGAATCCAATGAAGTTGACGCAGAAGGTCTACCTAGAACCTATCTCTTCCAGATAACAATAGTTTCATAGGAATTACACAATATTATATAACTACTCTACCAAATAATGTCCAGCAGACTTGTACACACATGAGAGACAACTATTGTGAATATAATCACTTCCATTCACTCTAATTGAAGGAGCTTTGTATAAGAAATGAGGGAATGATGTACTCCAGAGAGTCATCTATGAATGTGAAAGAGAACAGATTTTGAGAGAAGCACACGAATGAATTGTAGGATGAGACACCTATGGAGATGCCATAACCAAAAGATATTATTAAATAGATTGCGGTGAACCCAATTTATACAAAGATGACAAACACTATACCTAGAAATGTGATATTTGTCAAAGAACTGAACAACCTACTACCTAAGATGAAATGTCGTTGCAACCAGTCCTAGCATAAAATACTTTTGGAAAATGGGCAATTGATTTCATTGGTCGTATTGATCCTTCGCCAAAGCTTTCCAAAGCCATATTCATTATTACAAATATTGATTATCTTGTCTAATGGGCAAAGGCTAAAACAACAAAGGATTGCATTGCATACACAACATCTAGAATTTCAATAACATTACTAGGTTTCGATGTCCCTTGAGTATTAAAATCAATCAAGGCTAACACCTTGTTAACAAAACTAAAAAGGAGTTGCTAATTAATTTCATGATCACACATAACTAAAGTACCGCTTACAATTCTCAAGCTAATGGGGGTGAGTGAATCATAAAAAAAATCTTTGGCACCACCCTAACTAAGACATGCAATGCAAATAGATCTTATCGAGCTATCAAGATATTGCAATACAATTGGCCTACCAGATAGCATACAGAAGAGCAACATCACATACACCCTTTGATTTAGTAAAATGACATGGATGCAATCCTACTAATAGATTTCATAGTCAACAATCTTCGAACAACGCTAACACAAAGGCTTAGATGCAAAATCCATTAAGTATAGATTCTAGGAATTGAAAAAGCTGGATGAAGAAAGAAAATTTCTAAGATCATACTTATGAGCCAAAAGAAGGCATAAAGCCCCATATGATAGAAACATCAGAATGAAACAAGTCTATCTTGGATTCTACACACTACTATTGTATGACAACAAATTCAAAAAGTAGGGGTAACTTCAAGTTCGCTAGTTAGGACCCTACAAAATCAATGATATTCTTGATTCCAAAGCAATATGGGTGCATACCTTAGACAAAAAAGTATCCTATAGTGCTATGTTAATGGAGCAAGGCTAAAATGTGAACACCATAATTCTGGACATAGTTGACTTGAGGACAACTGAAAGTGTTGAAGAAGAGATGACGTTGGTAGGGAAATAGGGCACAAAGATAGATTGGGAGAAGCTATCACATCTCACTGAAAGATGTCCTCGTGAATATGGATTCCAGAATAGAGAATGTTATCTAGGTATACTAACTAAGAGCCATGTCCTGTATTGTAAATATAAACGCATTGTAAGATCCATTCACTAGTAATACAGTGGATATGACAATGAATATAATGAGGCACATATATATTAGAGAAACAAAGAATATATGAATGTAAGGAGATATAAGGGATGATGAGTATACCAATTGAATATGATGAATACAAATACTTTTGAGTTTTGATATCTTGTATTGTGTATGATATTGCTATTCAAATTTGCAACTAATCTTAGATCCTGATAGAGTTCCTTGTGGCCTTAATAGGTTTGAGTCTAGGTTAAGAAGACTACAACAGTGGAAATCCTTAGGATATAGAACTTTGGTTTGTATTCCTTAGATTTCTTACTAACATGTTGTAAAATATGACTTTTTTTTGCTAATTGTACACATGCAGAAAGAGGATTATACTGATGATGAAGGAGATCATAACATGAAGAAAGGGAGCATACATTGTAATACAAAAGGAACTTCCATAAACACATGAAAAGCTTCCACCCCGAAAAGGGCAAAAACCCATTTGAAGAGTGATGAAAGTGTCTCAAATAATGACAAAGAAGAAACTTTGTTCATGGTAGTAGAAACAATGCTTGATGTCATGAAAAGTGAAGATAACAATGTGAAAGAAATGATGAATCTAGAAGGGGAAGAAGATGCTAAAATTGAAGAAATGGATCTTGAAGAACTCGTTTGTGCTTTAAGGGAAATCAAGAAGCTTAAAAAAAATCTAAGACAAAAATCGTGGTTGTAAAAATATTTAGAGGATTTTGATTGAAAAGCAAAAATATCACACAGCTTCGAGGAATCAGAAAAGGTCATCATTTGTCTGAAGATTCAACTAGAAGGGGTAAAGACGATGGATTAGGTGGTGAGAACTTAGTTGAAGACAATGAAAGAAGATTGAGATAAGATAGAGTCTTAAATTGTTACATTTAGGAAGGAATTGAAGAAAACATTTGCTTTGAACATATCTTTGAGGTATGGGAAGAAAGCTAAAATTCTAGATGAAATTATGAATTGCCAAAGGTCACCATTCATTAAGACTGGTCTTGGCTATGAAGAAAATTAGAAGATCGAAGAAGATCAAAACCCAAAGGTTATGAAACAACCAAAGAAGACAAATATAGAAAAGTCTAAAAGCTATATAGATGCACTTAGGGGATTGTCAAGATTGAAAGCACTAGGAAGAAAAAAATATGATGTTGCTTTGAAAGACAACAAGGGTTTCCATAGAACATTTCCTCCAAGACAACCTAACATGACTAGGTTCCATAATTGATTCCTTGATTTATTTTTCTTGTAATCATTTTTGTCATTAAGGTAGTTGAGTGCAAGGAAAATGCAATAATGTGTGGAACAAAAACAAGAGTTCTTCTGGGTTCTTAGATGTAAACTATAATTCATTTTCTCCTTTATTTGATTACAATGTCATATGTTATAAGTGCAACAACTTTGATCATATAACACATTTTTGTAGTAGTTTTGATGAACCTTCTAGATAGAATAGGGAAGGGAATACCCCTAATAAAGAAGAGAAATGATTTTTTTTGGAAAAATGAGAAAGAAAATAGAAGAAAGAGAAGTCTTTGCTAGTGTAAACTACTTTTCATGCCCAAGACAAAGGAAATAAATGGTGCATTGATAATGGATGGTCAAGCTACATGACAAGGGATAAGAGCAAGTTTCTCACTTGAAGACTTTAGACAATGACACTATGGAATTTGAAGATAATGCTACAAGTGTAATTGGAAAATGTACTCTTAGCTTGGATAGTGGAACGTCAAACGTAATGCCTTATATGTTGAAGGTTTGAAACATAAACTTCTTAGTGCTAGTCAAATTTGGGATCAAGGACACATCTTTACATTTCACGCTCAAGATTGTGAGATAAAAAAAGGAAGTACAAGAAATTTAGTTGTAGGGGTAGAGAAAACAACAAATAACATATTCATCCTCAATGAGATCAAGGGAGAAATATGTTCCATATGACAAATAAGTGAAATTTGGTTATGGCATAGAAGAATGGACCATTCAAACTTTTGATAACCAAACATTATATAAGTCAATGTTTGTCAACCTATTATATGTGACAACATCAAGGCCAAAATAATATTTAAGCTCTAGAGGGGCATTTTGGACTTCGGTTTGTGGTATCTTAGAGTCAAAGATTTCACTTTAATAGCATATGTATTGTAGATTTGGCAGACAATGTTTAATTATAGCAAGCAATGTTTGACACTAAAGGCATATTTGTTAAATGTTTGAAATGAGATGATGATATTAGAAGTGCCATATACCACGAGTTGTGATTTCTCACAAACTATGAAACATGAGATGGTTTTTACATAGGCTATGAGAATAGGCTTGGTAGTATATAGCAAAATTACTTGAATCATTTAGTCTAGGATATCATAGATCTATCTTCACACTTAGTTAAAGTCATTTTCAAGCATGTAAGGTGAACAACAAATTTAATAGTAGATATGCTAGAAATTATGGTGATTCACTTTTTGGTAATGTCATCAATTCAAAGAGGTGCAATCCGCTCTACTATTGGTATTTTGAGGGCAACTTTCTCTATATAAAACCCATGGACCTAAAAATCACTAAGCCACTAGTCAATACTAATAAAGCGTCTAGTAGTGCCATGTCTAGTGATTGCTCAAATCATTTGGTTGCATTACAATATTTTTCTAGTAGCCACATTTTGTGAGGGATAATACTATTATTAATCTTATTAAAGTATTATTTATAATAAAAATGTTGTAAACATCAATTCTATATTTGCTATTGTATCTTATATTGCTAAGCTAGATTGAAAGGACCCAAACCCTTGTACAACAACAAAGCCAACACAAAAATGAACTTGAACCATGAGCAAGGGGACAAACCAAACCATTCAACTAGAACAAAAAGAGTGAGGTGTTGATGCAACCAAGATGCCAAAAATAACTCCAATAAATGATTGTGTTGAGACACTCGAGGTCTCACTTAGACAATGCCATACCTTGCATGAATTGGCTTCTCATTCACCACTCTAGCATGCGTTTGGGATAAAGATTTAGGAAGGAATTTATTCTTCCTAACAACAATCTAGGAGATATTATTTGCTAGATTCTCAATATATTTATTATCATTCTTTCTTCTAATATTAGTTTTTTTGAGAATTGTCAAATTAAGATGTTCCCACTTTACTGGTTATTTTGTATATTCTATTTCTTTAATTAGTAGTTATATTTCTCTTTTTTATATTTATTATCTTATGCACACCTTATCTTTCTTATTCTTTTATTACATTCAAGGTGTAATTACAATGCTAGCAAGTGCTAGAGTGTAATAGTCAGAGTGTTAACAAAAACTACTAAGGAGTTGACATATTAAAATAATAATAATAGAATAGAATATATGAGCATAAAATAATCTCACAACTTAAATAATTTTAATGAAATAACTATATAGTTTAGTAAATATAATTTATCTAAAAATATTGTAGAGTATCCACTAAATAAAAAATGTTAAGGAGAAGTTATGTGTAGCAACTTGGCTACAATTTTTGTTAGTCAATGGCTGTTGTTGTACACAGATTTAGGCTCTATTAATCCCACTTTTACTTTTGTCAAAAACAAATGTTAAGTAAATAAAACTAACTCTTTGAATAAAAATAAACTAACAATATGAAAGATTCAAAATAATTAAAAAAATAAAATAAAATAACTCAAAATTGATTGCTCTAGGTATGTTTTAGATAGGTGTATTCAAGATGTCTACACTAAGTCCTTCTATAATTCTTAAGAAAACTTAAATAATTGATTCATTATGACAATTCAAGAAGAAGAACACATGCTAATGTATCATTTTAATTATCTTTAAAAATACAGTTAACTCTATTCTTCATCATTTTATTTTCTAAAACCTTCACACTTTTTCTCATTAATTTTTCAGTCTTATACACATGGCAAATTTTTAACATATCTACTTCCTAATATGTTTATGTGTATGATGAGCACACACTTACTTTGAGAAAACACAAAGTATTAATACATGTCATGTTTCAATGTGTTTGTTAATTTTTTTAATACATATATAAACATATTAGAAAATAGTTATAGTTTGTTCTATTAATGCATTGTCTCATGTTTTATAGTTTGTGAGATTTCACAACCCATGATCTATGGTACTAATATCATCAATTCCATTTTAAACATATAACACATGTTTTCAATGTCTCTAGTTATTTCCAACGTCTTTTGGAGATAGAAGTCTTGACATCCAAACATGCATAAAAACTTACATGGTGTTTGATATTGGCTCGTTGGGTTTTATTGCTAAGATTAGATCATAACATATGGTACCACTAAATGAGATCAATGCTGCTTAACCATTAAAAGTTGAAGAATCATACATGAAAGAGAAATTGTTTATCTTACAGAATGAATCTTTGCCTTTTATAACATTGTATGATTATGTATGAATTTGTAGAATTAGCATCAAATATTGGAAAATCCATGTGGCTTGTGAAAGATTGATATGTAGACAACTCCATCGAGATAGTGCTATGTATTAAATGCATTGACTACTTTTGAATAATAACAAGTCTCACACTTTTTGAGTATGTCATGAAAGAGTACACAAATCTTAGAACAATCCTTAATGATGAATGGAATGAGTTCTTTGAGCCAATAAATGTTTTTTAAATTTATTTTCATTTTTTATTTTAATTATTATGACTTTTAAAAATAATGTTATTGTCTTTTTGGTTGAACCATGTTGATAAGCAAACATCATAACTTGCTTCTCCCTTATAAAAAATCTCTATTTATGTTGTATTGTAGACAATGACATGCTAAGCATAGTGTTATAGTGATTCAGTTGGTTTGTAACTAATTAATCATAATTATATATAACCATTAGATTTAATTCATGCACGCACACGCACACGCACACGCACACGCACACGCACACACACATGCACATGCACACGCACACGCACACGCACATGCACATGCACACGCACATGCACGCACACACACACACACACACACACACACACACGCATGCACGCACACACACACACACACGCACACACACACACACATCATAATTATATATAACCATTAGATTTAATTCATGCACGCACACGCACACGCGCTCACGCGCACACACACACACGCACGCACACGCGCACACACACACTCTCTCTCTCTCTTTGTATTAGTAGACAAAAACAATACATTGTAGGTAAATGAATTAAAGACAACCTTTTCATTTATTATTTTCTTCAATAATAATATTTTTTATTTTATAATTCAATAAATTACTTGAAAACTAAGCTTTTATTTAAAATACAAAATTTATAGCCATAAAAAAATATTTGTTGAAAATATTTAATATTTTATTTTAAAAAATTCTAACTTTTTACTTTTTTTTTTTCATTTTGGTTTTGCAGAACTCGTATATGTATTAGTTTGAATGAAATTGATGTCATCCATAATGTGTTATAGTATTTAGAAAAAAAATCATCATAGAATCATGATTATATATTCCTTTTGTCATGAAATCATGACAATGTATTACAAATGTATAAGGTTGAAATATTTACTTTTAAACATTTGCAAGCATTTTCAAGTAAATGTATATTTGAATTTATAAAGTGTTATTATGTTGTAATATTGATTATAATAAAAAGAATTATTTTTTATTATAAAATTATTTAATTTTGGTATGGAATCATGATTATGTATTATAATATTCATTTTGTCATGAAATCATGACAATATCTTACAAATGTACAAGGATGAAATATTTACTTTTAAACATTTGCAAGCATTTTTAAGTAAATGTATATTTGTATTTATAAATTTTTATTATGTTGTAATATCGATGACAATAAAAAGAATTGTTAGTGTTAATAAGTAAAATAATTTTTTTGATAATTTATTTTAAATTTAAATAATAAGTATAAAAATAAATTATTTCTTATTTAAGAATGAAATGTTTAAATATATTTATTGATTTAATTGACATCTTTTTGTTCGAACGTAATATCAAATCTAAGCAGAAAGAGATTTGATATAATAGTCAACATAAATATATTAATGAAATATAAACACTACTAAAAATTCTTTATAATATTATTTATGAACTTGAATTGGTGCAAATAAGGATATTGAAGTCATTTGATTATTGTAAATTTGAAATTTTTAAATATTGTAGAGGTGAAAGGTGCATACCTAGCACTTTTTCCCACTAATTTTAGATTCACTTTGATCTTTTGTCATTTATGCGATAGTCTAATGCGCGTTTGACTATTTTTAATGTAAGAGTCGGCTTTTAGTTTGTACTTGAATTTAACTCGAGTCAATAAACTCTAGCAATTTGAGTAAGAAATCCAACACAAGTACCAAATCTTGATAGGTTTATATTGATATTGAGTATGGAAATTGATATAATTGAATTTCAAATATGCTTGTAAGATAAAATAGAAACAAAACAATCCAAGATAGAAATAAACATATACTACAATATATATTGTGGGAAAACCCTTTCAACAAATGCTTCAAAAGCTTACCCAATGTATTAAAACAACAAATCTAGTTACATTGCAACGATAGAGTATTAGTGCTCTATTAGGAGCAAGAGAAGAATGGATTTGTCACTTGCAACTCATGCTCTAAACTCGTGAACAATCCAACATTGTGATTGTACATCCATAGCTATACTAAAATGTCAAGACCAACAAAAAGAGATCAACATTTTTTAACCATGGAGCAAATTTGACAACTAATAGTGCCTTTCCAATTGAGCACGCTTTTACATAGACAAGCATCAACAAAAAAGTAAGTTTTCTAATCAATTCATTAAAGTGACATTTCCAAGGTTTATCTGTAAGTTTGACTTTAGATATAAGAGTCATCACAACCTCCAAGGTAGAAGCCATACAACCTTGAGTTTAACTCTCATGCTTACAATGATGTATCTTCACGTGATCTCCCCATTTATATTAAATTTATTTTTCACAATGTTCATATAAAAACTTCTTAGAAAAATAATACTCTACCCAAAGTGTCATCCTTTTCCAAGATGAACCATAATTTTACAAAATATTAAAACATTTTATGCAAGATGTACAACACCTTTCCAACCATTTTTTGACTTGTATACATTACAAAAGGGGCCTAACATAAACAAAAGAAAAATTTTGTACAAAAAAACATTTTAGTAATTACCACATCATAAAATACATGTCAACATGCTCCATCCACTCATGAAAATGTGTTCTCTACCAAATATGCGATTATCTAAATTTGACACATAACAATAGCATCCTACTATATACTAGAGTTGTAAGACAAGCTTAGATGAACATATCCTCTTTACAAATATCCATTCTCACCTCAAAGGAATCAACTCATAGCAAACTATCTATGCCTTGTACTTCATAACCTCATCCACAAATTAAGAAAAAACTATCATAGTTGACATTTTCACAATTCAAGATACAATCACATGAAAAAATAAAGCAAAACTATAACATAAAAAAATAATATTGACTAAACCTATATGCCCATTCTCCATTGAGTGACAAATTGATCTCCAATTATAATCATAGGGCCCCATAACCCTTTTTGTTGAAACCTTATTGATAGACCCTCTTTTCCCATGCTTGATCTCTACACACCCAAGAGATCTCTACCCTCACCCAAATATATTTGGTAAATGTAGATACATTGTCAATCATCTTATGCCATCCAAAACTCCAAGAGCAACGTTGTAATATCTAGCAATTTCTCTCTCCATGATAAAATGACCTTTTATACAAAATGGAAGTATTATTAGCAAATCATAACCAATGCTTGCCTTAGACATTTACGTATGAGTGTGTGGAGACATGCTGATATCCAAATTGAAAATGACAAGCATGTCTTGGTTCGAGGAAGTAGGTCTTGTGTACTCAACCGATACTAATTCCCCTCCTTCAATTCCCCAATCATGACCGATAAATGCCACTCCTTGTTGCATATCAGCCATGGATTTTTTTCTATGTCTAAGGTTGAAGTAATCCATTGTGACAACACCCTCAGTTTTTATTCGTAGGTGTACGGATCAAATGGGATTCCATGTTCTCAAATTCCAGCAAAGATCTTATCTATCAACATTATCAGATTTCCACAATCCATTTAATTCAGTTTTTTGCTTCTGGATTTGATTGTGTCAGTGTTTTTAGCATCAATGAACAATATTATAGACTCCGGTTGTTTTCTCTTGCGACACCCCCTATATAGGTGAAACAGGTCGCTCTTTCAACACTAGAATCCGAGAGCATAGTGCTGACATTAAGCATGAGAGGGTCCACAAATCCGCCCTTGCCGAGCACTCTTCTTCCACCAAACATCATATCTGTTTGGAGAACACCAAGATCCTATCCAAGAAGGATAACTATTTCAAGAGGAAGCTTAAGGAGGCCATTGAAATCAACTACCATCCCATCAATCTCAATCGAGATGAAGGGTGGTCCATCAACCCATCGTGGCAACCTCTGTTGGGCACGCTTGACAACCATCATCACTCTTGACGGCTCCCCCCCCTCCCCGCTCCTTTGGTGGCTAGTTCTGTGTCCCCCCCTCTTTCTTTGTCTGGTTTTGTTGTTTGTTTGAGCTTGTGTTTCCTTCTATCTCTTGCTCCTTTCTGGTTCTTTATTTTTGTCTTTGCTCCTTTCTTGGTCTTGTGTTTTCTCCTCTTCCCCCCTTTTTCTGGTGTAGTTGGTTTCTAGTTTTTGTTTTCTCCTATATATATATATATATATATATATA
>MU227519.1:5249284-5271099 GCA_018584345.1 Thuja plicata
CGTCTGTTCATCTTGTGATCTTTAGCTTGAGCTGTTAAACTCCCTTTCTAAGCACACAAGATCTGATACCAATTGTTAGTAATAACTGAGAGGGGGGGGGGGTGAATCACTGGCCTCAAAAATTAATCCTTAAATCAACCCTTCAAACTTAGTACCACAAAATTATACCTCTAGTTATATTTAGTCCTATAAGATGAATGCCTCCAATTACTTATATCAAATTACTACTTGTCGGAATGCTTTGTAAAACCTTCTACTGTATGTTTACCGATAAGCAATCTGTCTATTTACCAAAATATAGTAAATAACTAGTGTATACCGATCAATCCAGATTTACTTATGTGAAATGAAAAATAGTAAAGTAATGACTCATAAACACATGACACATGTATTTTTAACGTGGAAACCCTATTAAGGGAAAATCACTGGGACCGGTACCCCAAATTTTCACTCTTCTAAAGTGAGCTCGGTGAAGAGCCAACCTTGTTAAAGGTTACAAACACACTGTTAGGTGTGACCTTGTTAGAGGATTTAAATGAATAGTTTGTCACTTAGTATCTGGCATCTAATGCTACCATCCTTGATCAAACACTCTCTTGTCATGTCAATAGGTATCAGGAATATCCAATGCTACTTTGTATGATCAAACTTTTTGATACTCCTTGGGATGTATCTCAATTACAAAAGACTTTTAAGTCCTGGTCGGTTAAGAGACTTGATGCTTCAATGGTTAAATTGAAACAATAAACTGATATGTTCACATATACAACTAGAATTACAATTTTTCAGATCTATTGTAAGTGCATTACCTTTTTGATCAATGTTATCAATTCAATACCTTTGCTCCCCATTGTTCAGCTCTGTGATGTTGTATTACTTTTCGTCGGTGTCTGCAGAATTTAGCTATTTTCTCAGCTTTATTGATTAGGTCTGAATGAAGACTTTCTTCTCCTTCAGCATCTATTCTCTTGTCACTCCCCTTATTCACAATGAACAAGCTTGTCTCTTATATAGACATGTTTTCACCATTTCTTGGCTTTCTTGATCTTGGTGTGATCCACAATTCTCGCCAATTAGATTTAAAGCAAAAACTCATGTTTTCTCTTGTAGAAACATTCTTGCCAACTGGACAAAGCATCTTTAAATCCTTTACTTATCTCCAGTTTTATCTTGTCGATTAAAACAATGATAAGTACCAGTTAAGTCTATATTTAGCTCTTGACAGCTAAGCATTTTTTTGTTTATGAACTCTCTGTTCTGTCGGTCAATACTTCAGTTAGTCGTCAGTGACTACTGACTGTTCTATCGGTGTGACTTTAATTGTCTTCAGGATCTCTGTTCGTCAGGCAACACTGTAATTCTGTCTGTCGGGTTACATCGTGACTTTGCTCGCCGGGTAACACTGTGACTTTGCTCGTCGGTAATGCTGTGCTTTTACTTGTCGGGTAACACTGTGACTTTTCTCTTGTTGGTTTACTCTGTCTGTCGGTGCGCACTCCGTTAGTGTATACAGTCACTTTGTGAATACTTAACTTTTATTCATTACTGATAGCATAGCCTTTGATTCATTGGTTCTTTGAAGTCTTTAGCAGTATGTCCATGACCATACATATTATATCAAGTTGACATCAATGACAATACAATACATTAACTAATTTAATGTCTTGCATTAAATTTCCGTGTCTTGGTGATCATCAACTTAACATCTTCAAACATTCAATCAGTTATAGTTCATCAATGTAGTCTATCATGATTCACTTATTGTCATAATTTTCGGCACAGTCCGAGACAACAAGTTAATGTAGTCTATCACGACAATGGATCAAGAACTCAAGAAATTAACAACACAAGTAGCATCATGATTTCTGGCTCACTCTAGGAAAACAACTTAATGAAGTAAATCATGATGCTTTTGTTATCACTAAGCTTCAATCCTGATGAAGCTACTTCCTTAACACTCCCTCTTAGCAAAAGAGGATTGAATAACATCTTATGAGTATAAGTGTACTTATAACAACTCTAAAATGCTCACAAGTAGAGTACATTACAACTCAGAGAGATGTGAGTTATCTAACCTCCGACACTCTGGGACAACAACTAAATGAATTCTATCAGATAAAAACCTTGATCTTTTGGATAACAATGAAGTCTCCAAGATCATAGGTAGCACAAGCTTAAACACATAGTTCATGTTGATGCATAAGTTATCTTTTAGAATAACTGAGAGGGGGGGGGGGGGGGAATAAGCGGCCTCAACAATATNAACTGAGAGGGGGGGGGGGGGTGAATAAGCGGCCTCAACAATATTCTAATAAATTAATCCAAAAACTTATTACCACAATTATAAGCCTCTAGTTATCTTCAGTCCTACAACATGTATGCCTTTAGATTATCTTCTCAAATAACTACTGCTCAGATTTTTCCGTAAAACCTTATTCTTTATCTTCACCGATTAGCAGTCTTTCATTTATCGAAATACAGTAAATAACTTAGTGTATATCGATCAATCCTATTTTAGTTATGTGTAAATCAAAGCATGAAAGAAATGACTCATAAACACATTTGACACATGGGTTTTTAACATGGAAACCCTGTTAAGGGAAAAACCACTTGGGACCGGTAACCCAAAAGTTTCACTCTTCTGAGGTGAGTTTGGTGAAGAGCCAACCCTATTAAAGGTTACAAACACACTGTTAAGTACGACCTTGTTACAGGATTTATCAATAATAATTAATCACTTGATATCTGACATTTCACTATGTTATCTTCATGAATTGACCTTTTGATACTCCTTGGGATGTATCTCAATATATAAAGGATTTGTTTAGATCTTGCTCGGTTAAGAGACTTCTCTGATTCAATGGCTAAATTGAAATAATATATGATCTGTTCATATAAACAACTATAATTTGCAGATGTTTAGATCTATTGTAAGCTCATAATACCTTTCTGATTAATGTCCCTATTCAATACCTTTGCTCCACTTCTTTCTCCTCAGTGATGTTGTGCTTCTTTGTTGCTTGGTGTCCGCATAAATCTTTAGCTCTATTTTTCTATCTTGATTGATCAGAACTGTATGAAGTCGTTCTTCACCAGTATCTCTCCAGCATCCTCTTTCTCTATTCACCCCTAATTCACAATTAATTATCTTGTCTCTTTAGAGACATGATTTTACCATTTCTAAGTCCTTGAATTTCTTGTTCTTGGTGTGATCCACCATCTCCGCCTTTCTTTCTTTAAAGCTTTATTTTAGTTTTATCCCGTAGATTTCTCTTAGACAATTAGAATAAAACAACTTTAAAACTCTCGCTTATCTCTGTCTTTTAATTTTTTGATGAAAACAATGTAAACAACCAATTAACTCCTTCTTTAGCTCTTGCCAGCTAAGTCTTTTGTCAGTTCTGAACTTGATTTCTTTTTGGTGTTTAACTCCTTGTTAGCTTTGGTCAACACTTCATTTCTCCTCGGGCATCTCTGTCGGGGTTGTCTGTCCGTCGAGTAACACTACGATTCTTCTCGTCGGTAATGATTTCTCGGGTTTCATGCTCGAGTATCACTGTGACTTTCCTCTCAGGGTTCTCTATCCGTCGGGGTGCACTGTCCGTCGGTGTTTGTTGTCACTTAGTGCATACTGAACTTTTATGCATTACTGATAGCATAACCTTTATCTCTCTGGTTCTCTGAAGTATTTGACACTATGTATATAACTAATCAAATTATATCAATTTGACATCAATGACAATACAATACATTAATTGATTTAATGTCTTGCATTAACTTTCTGCATCTCGGTGATCATCAACTTAACATCTTCAAACATTCAATCAATTATAGTTCATCAATCCCTCCCTTTGGTATTGATGGCAACACACTACATTATTACTAATACAATATTAAATATATCAGTTTTAGTTCATCAATCTACCAAAACTTATTGTTCTATAACCAATACAAATGCCTGGCTCTCGGTAAGCTCATATAGCTTAGATTTGTTTCTTGCAGAGTGATTTCTTCAATCTTCAATCCCTTCACTGGATAGATGTAACAAATTCTGATTGTCTCTCTTTGTGTTGTATAATTTCTTCTTTTGATGTTGTCTCTCCCTTTGACTGTTCCTCTCCTTGATCATCTCTTTTTCTTTTGATAGCAATATAGATATATTCTCCCCCTTAAGTCATCTCTCCCTCGTGATAGTTATGATGAATATTTCATATGTAATCTCTCCTTTTGGACATTCTCTCCCTTACAGGTTACATCTCTCTCAAGTCATCTCAATTCATCTCTCCCATCTGGATATTCTCTCCCTTTGACAACAATGCCAAAGTATATCCTTTCTCCTTTTTATAATATACTGCTTGAATTTCCCTATCCATCAGCAATAGAATGACTCTGGTGTTCGGTGCAGATATGTACCTTGCTGTGTACTGATGTATCTTTGCAGTCCATCTCTTTAATTGCATCAACATGAATGATCTTCTGATTATGTGTAGGCTGATACAGCCTCCTAGTCAGCTTACTGACCAATAGATAAGGGTCGAACCCCTAGTCTCTTTCTCAGGTACTCGAATGTATCTTTAGGCAATGGCTTTGTGAATATATCAGCTAATTGTTCCTTGGATTAAACATATTATAGTATCACCTCTTTCTCTTGCACTTGTTCTCTTAAGTAATGATACTTGATAGCAATATGCTTAGTCTTAGCATTCATGACAGAATTCTTAGAAATGTTTATTGCACTGGTATTGTCACAATAAATAATCACTGGTTCAAGAATTTTCATATTCATACCTTCCAGTAACTGTTTGATGCATGCAATGTTAGAGAAATTTGCAGCAACAACCACATATTCTGGTTTTGCAGTAGATTGTTAGATGCATCCTTGCTTCTTGCTTATCCATGTGACAAGTCTGTCACCCATCAAGAATGCTCCTCCAGTTGTGCTCTTTCTGTCATCTAAGTTTCCATCCCAATCAACATCTGTATAGACTTAAAGCTCAAATTTGCCTTCTCTTTTATACAATAAGCCATAGTCTTCGGTGTTCTTTAGATATCTCAGAATTCTCTTGACAACAATCATGTGTGATTCTTTGGTATTAGAAGAGAATCTTGCAACTATTCCAACTGTATGTGCTATATCTGGTCTAGTATGGACAACATACATTGGTTTTCCAATCATTGATCTATACAAGGTCTGATTTACCTCATTTGACTTATCTTCCTTTGTCAGCTTGCATCTGGTTTCCATAGGTGTTCCAACTGGCTTGGAATCTTCCATCTTGTATATCTTCAACACTTCCTTGATGTATTTAGATTGTGTGATATATATGTCTGCATCTTGTTGAATAATCTGTAGACCAATAAAGAATTTGATCTCCCCAAACATCGACATCTCAAACTCTTTTCTCATTTCATTAGAAAAAGATTTACATAACATATCATTACCCCCAAATATGATATCATCAACAAATATTTCAGCAATCAGAATATTATCATCAAAATCTTCTTTTAAATACAGATTGCTATTTTCATTTGTTCTTACAAATCCTATGCTTATGAGATAGGAGTAAAGTCTTTCATACCTGGCTCTAGGTGCTTGTTTCAATCCATATAAATCTTTGTGTAGTCTACAAACTATGTTTCTCTTGTTAGGATCAACAAACCCTTCTGTTTGTTCAATGTATATCTCTTCTTCTAGTATTCCATTTAGGAATGCAGATTTGACATCCATTTGGTATACCTTGAATACTTTGAATGCAACATAAGCAAGTAAAATTATTACTCCTTCTAGTCTATCAACAAGTGCAAAGGTTTCTCCATAGTTAATACCTTCTTCGTGTGCATACCCTTTACATACTAACCTTGCTTTGTTCCTTATGAATTCTCCATTCTCATTTAGCTTGTTTCTGAATATCCGTTTGGTACCGATGACGTTCTTGTCATCAGGTCTAGGTACTAATGTCCATGTTCTATTCTTCTCAATCTGTTCTATTTCTTTATTCATAACACTAACCCATTCTTCATTTTCAAGTGTTGTATTAACATATTTAGGCTCAAAATCACAAATTAAACATCTAGTGTTCAGTGACTTACTTCTTGTTCTCATTCCAGCCTTCTTGTCTCCTATGATCTGGTTCTGTGGATGATGTCTTCTGACATACTTGTCAAGTATCAGTTCAGTTATTTGTTCATCATTCTGATCATCATCTTGACCTTCATTCTAATCTCCATTGCTTAGAACATCATTTTGAGGATTTTCCTGATTTTTCGGTATTTGCAGTCTGATGCTCAGGTGCATTGTTTTGTTGCTCGGGCAGAGTGTCAGGTTCTTCATTGTAAACAAACTTGTTGTAGTCTTCTAGTTCTTTTATGCTTTCCTCATCATTTTTCTCTGTATATTCATCTATTCTGATATTTTCACTTTCAATGATTTTGTTAGAGGACTTGTTCAACATTATGGTTCATTTACCTTCAACTGGACAAGGTGAGTCATTAACCATTCTTACTGATCCACCATTATAATACTCAAAAGTTTCAAACTTTTGTTTATCACCGGTCATGTGGTGATTGCAGCCACTATCTGTAATCCAGACATCATTCTTACTAACCTTAGATATGAGTGCACTCTCAACATACCTTTCTTCTTTGTCTGAATCATCCTTCATGGCCACAAATACCATCTTAATGTATTCATCAGATTCGGTGTCAGTATATCCAGCTTTGTTCTCAGCCAAGTAACAAGCTTTCTTACCTTTGTCCTTGTAGTCTCGAGTATCTATTCTGTCAGATTGTCAGTTACTTCGGTAATCTCTGTTGTCACTTCTATCAAACTTCTTTTCGTATGATCTATCATTACTTCTATCATATTTTCTTTTGTTAGGACATCTAGTAGAAAAGTTTCCAATCTCTTTACAATTAAAACATACAAGTGGTAATTTAACTTTGTATCTACCTTTGCCTCTCTGCAATCTTCTATCCATTAGTGCTTCAATCTCATCAAGATCTTGGTCATCACTATCACTTTCACTATCATTTCTCATAGCGTGTTTATGACTTGACTTACTTATTTTTAAAGAAGATTTGAATGCAGACTCAATAGATGGTAAGACACTGTTATCAAAGTTATTAATCTCAACTGAAATCAGTCTACCAACCAAACTATCTAGAGTGACATTATTGTTTTCTACTGCTCTCATTTCTTGTATAGAAGATAATCTAATAGCATAAACATGCAGTAAGGTTCTTAGGATTTTACTTACCACTGTCTCTTCTTCAAGTACACCTCCAACTCCTCGGATAGCATTGACTACCTCTTTTATTCTGCAACTATACTGAGTGATATTTTCTCCTTCTTTCATTCTTAGGTCATGAAATTTACCTCTTAGGATTTCTACCTTAGCTCTTAGTACATTAGCATCTCCTTCATGTACTAACTTCAATTTGTCCCACATTTGCTTTGCAGAAGTGCAAGTTTTGACATCTTCAAATTCAGCATCAGAGAGTGAGGAAGCAAGTTCTATCATCATATAATTATGCTCATGCTTTTCTCTTAATTTCTCAAGTGTGTGAGGTCCTGTAGGCAACACATATTTAGTATCCAAGTATTGAGTAACGTCATTTCCAATATTTGATAGACAGAGTCTTATCCTGCTTTGCCATGATGCAAAGTTGTCCTTGTTCAACTTAGGTACATCCCATTTTCTCATCTTGTGATCTTTTTCTTAGGTCTTGAAACCTTCCTTCTAAGCACACAAGCTTTGATACCAATTGTTAGAATAACTGAGAGGGGGGGGGAGGGGGGTAAATTAGTGACATCAACAATATTCCAATAAATTAACCCAAAAAATTATTACCACAATTATAAGCCTCTAGTTATCTTCATTCCTACAATATGTATGCCTTTAGATTATCTTCTCAAATAACTAGTGCTTAGATTTTTTTGTAAAACCTTATTCTTTATCTTTACTGATTAACAGTCTTTCATTTACCGAAATACAGTAAATAACTTAGTGTATACTGATCAATCCTATTTTAGTTATGTGTAAAGAAAAACATGAAAGCAATGACTCATAAACACATGGATTTTTAACATGGAAATATTGTTAAGGCAAAACCACTTGGGACCGGTAACTTAAAGTTTTTTCTCTTCTGAAGTGAGCTCGATGAAGAGCCAACTCTGTTAAAGGTTAAAAACACATTGTTAAGTGCGACCTTGTTAGAGGATTTATCACTAACAGTTAATCACTTGATATCTGGCATTTCACTATGCTATCTTCATGGATTAACCTTTTGATACTCCTTGGGATGTATCTCAATATATAAAGGATTTGTTTAGATCCTACTCAGTTAAGAGACTTCTCTGATTCAATGGTTAAACTAAAACAATATATGATCTATTCATATAAACAACTATACTTTGCAGATGTTCAGATCTATTGTAATCTCATAATACCTTTCTGATCAATGTCTCTATTCAATACCTTTTCTCCACTTCTTTATGCTCGGTGATGTTGTGATTCTTTGTTGCTCAGTGTCTGCAGAAATCTTTAGCTCTATTTTTCTAGCTTGATTGATTAGGACTGTATGAAGTCGTTCTTCACTAGTATCTCTCCAACATCCTCTTTCTCTATTCACCCTTTTTCACAATGAATTAGCTTGTCTCTTTATATACATGATTTCACCATTTCTAAGTCCTTGACTTTCTTGTTCTTGGTGTGATCTGCAATCTTCTCCTTTCTTTCTCTAAAGCTTTACTTCAGTTTTATCCCATAGATTTCTCTTAAACAACTGGAATACAACAAATTTAAAACTCTCGCTTATCTCTGGCTTTTAATTTGTCGATGAAAACAATGTAAACAACTAGTTAACTCCTTCTTTAGATCTTTCCAGTGAATTCTTTTGTCATTTTTGAACTTCAGTTCTTTTTGGTGTTTAACTCCTTGTTAGCTTTGGTCAACACTTCAGTTCTCCTCAGGCATCTCAGTCGGGGTTGTCTGTCCGTCGGGTAACACTGTGATTCTGCTCGTCGGTAATGCTTTCTCGGGTTTCATGCTCGGGTATCACTGTGACTTTCCTCTCGGGGTTCTCTATCCGTCGGGGTGCACTGTTCGTCGGTGTTTGTTGTCACTTAGTGCATACTGAACTTTTATGCATTATTGATAGCATAACCTTTATCTCTCTGGTTCTCTGAAGTCTTTGAAACTATGTATATAACCAATCAGATTATATCAATTTGACATCAATGACAATATAATACATTAACTGATTTAATGTCTCGCATTAAATTTATGCAGCTCACTGATCATCAACTTAACATCTTCAAACATTCAATCAGTTATAATTCATCAGTTATCATGACATCTGACACATTTCGGGACAACAATCTAATGAAGTCAGTCATGATAATAGATCAAGAATAACTATCTCGATATCATGATATCCGACTGAATTAGGGACAACCACTTACTGGAGTCAATCATGATATGAGTGTTATCACAATCCCCGACTCAATTTGTAACTAGATTTATTAATAACCAAAACAAATTCAATATCAATATATCTGGCACATTCTAGGTCAGCAACTTAATGTAGTCAATCTTGATACATTCATTATCATGAATTTCGACACATTCTGAGACAACTAGCTATAGTAGCCTATCATGATAACAGGTCAAGCTATTGTTAAATTTGTCACCTCACAATAGCCACCTTACACACATATGAAAATTGTCACCATTCATAACACACAAATACAATATTGCCTTAATTTTCACATTTAAATATTCATGAATATAAATTAAATTCAATCTCAGGAATCACAATTACATCTTAGTCATACCAAGTTTACCTCTGAAGTGTCAGAATCCATCTGAGTTTGATATCAATCTTCTTTTCCTGCAAGAGCATCCCAGAAAAGATCAAAGCAAATAGCTCTTATAGTACTATATATATACAAATAAGAGAGAGACTATAATGAGTAGATGAATGTAATATTCAAGGATAATAAATACTTATGTGCGCATCAACATCCTTGATACAAGTTGCTCCAATGAGGGTCCATATACATCAAATTAGAAAACACCTTCTCAGATTATTTGAGAGACATCTCCCCTTTGAATCATCTCCCCAGTAATGATGGTTCAAATGGGAATGTAAGATTGGTTATTATTCTCCCCCACAATGTACAATTCCCACTCTTATATCATTGAACAATACTCATGTCTTCTTGTGAAATAAATTGATTTCTCCAAGAGAGGTGACACTCTATAATTAATGCTTTCTTAGACACCCTTCCTTGAATACGTTCTTTGTTAATGCTTGACCATGATCATAAAAAATTAATATATCTCTTTAATGAAATTCGCTTTCAGGAATTTCACATATACCCGTACACATTCCGTCATAACTTTTGATCCCTACACTTTCTCTCCAATTGCTCCTGTGAGATTCTTCAAAAAATAAAATTCACCAATATATCCAAAATTTAGCAAAATCCAACTGTGGATTTGTGAGATATGGTCCCTGTACTAAGACTGTATTTTCTGAGATAGTCACACATTCACCATTAACAAACTACTCTCTTACATTTGCATTTTGGCTCTGATACCATGTTGATTTTTAGGATCACTGCAAATGTAATAGCACTCTCTATATTGTTTGTGTGTTTCAAATGCAACAATCTCTCTTGCATTTATATTGAGGATGAGGCAAGGAGAAACATGTCCCTTCATGGGACATGTCTATTCATTATTATATGATTAATATAATGATGATTGATTATGTAACTATGCCTTTAGAGAGGCATTTCCTTTAAAGGACATGTCTCTTCCCATTAATTATAATTTAATCAATCTTATAATGTTTCATCAATCAATTATTAATTTAGAATAATATAATAGATTAATATTGAATATTAAATTTCATATGATTAATAATAATATAACATATATAATATATTATTATTAATCAACATATATTATATGTATCCTAAATGATCATACGACTGAAGTTACAAGCATTAACAGTAGGTTGGATAACTACAAATTGTCAAGAAAGCCAACTCCATACAAGATGAAATGCCAAAAAGATCAATCACTTTCATGCAGAACACATATATTAATTCCATAAACTCTCAACAACATCCCCATATAATTCTTTCACACTATCCTGCTAAGACAAGCTAGCACAACCAAACTTATACATAGTTCTTTATGCCTTGAAACCTGGAAAATACAGTCATAAGATAGAACATTAAAGAACATAGTTGTGGTAAACTTAATCATCTAAAAACTTAATTGAGACACTTCATAAACACTATAAGAACATCCACCAAGCCGCAACAATAGAAACAAAAATGCGAAGAAATTGACCATTTTTCGGAGTAGTCCTGACAAACAACCAAACTTCCAACACACTGCATTCACCAAAAAGATCTACTACACCATCAGGGACTTGAAAAGATATAAGTGCAATTTCAAAAATACATAAAATATAACTACCAAACTAGAGTACAATAACATTATTTGTGGAGGAATGCAAAGCATTCTTCTAGATAGTCTTAAAAGAACTTTTCTGCATTTTTAGACTTCCTCGATCTGCAAGGACCAACCACCATTGTAACATCATTTTCTAAATCAAGAGAAATATAAAAAGAACCTTTAGCATGCACAAGACCATCAAAAACATATCTATTTCATCACCATCCTTCTAATGCTCATATTAATACTTCTAATTATCATATTAATATTATATCATCATGATAACATCTTTGTTTACAACCACCAAATCATGAATTCCAATCACCATCATTCTCCATCACAATCTATGTTCTTTAACACTACACATCATCATCAATCTCTTTATCATTCTAGTGCAACTATGAATGAAATCTATAGACTACATCAACACAACATCTCTACACAATTGAAGATAATGAGTCAACACAACACCATAACATCAATCTCCATAATTCTAAGGTTTGACATTAATGACAATGCCACAACCTTACAAAACATATGACCAACATTGCTAAGCTTCTCCCTATATTAGAAAGTGTCGGTTAGGTGACAACTAATTCAAACATCTTATGTTGAAACTTTTTGGAGTTGACACTTTTACATATGGATCAAAATGAAGGATATTTCTATTTGTATATATTTTTACACGAATCTAAAACTCTCCAAGAGGTCTCACTTGGGTGATTTCTCTTCCCCTTTAAGTTTTTTAATTTTTAAATCCACGCCCTCCTAGGCTTTGCCCTAGTGACAACTTGAGACAACTTTAGCACCAACTTTTACTATCCACTCTCTAAAGGACCATGGATCGAGATATTATTTGAAAAATGTTTTACTTGTCTAAAGAATGTGAGGGTGATCTCCTTTCTTTCTATCAACAAACTTTAAATTTTTATGGCCTCAAATATATCATAACAATAACTTGAGGCTTCCCTTGAAAAAGAATTACCCTAGATATCACATTACTAATATTTTCTCCTTAACTCTTTGTTTTCCAACATGTTAATGCACCAAATATGCCAAAAAAGGTTGATTGACTAGAATCTAAAATCAGTTTTTTAAAATGGTCCAAAATTTTGTATGAAACATGTAGGTACAAATACAACATTCACAAATTTCCAACACACATTGACCTCCACAAGTAAAATAAAATATTGCTATTGCTCATGTTAAAACTATAAAAAATCCACAAAGCTAACCAAACTTGACATAGAATAGCTTAGATCCCCAATCTAGTCCTACGTACAAAGATGCAATAGGGAGAGAGACTTTGATGGAGGATTTTAAAGGATAGATGGTTAGGTATGAGGTTTAAAAAAGTATTTGTGGTGGAAAATATAGAATGGAATGATAGGAGACACCTATTTGGATACATAAGAAGTTTCTTTATGATGTGTAGAGGTCTTATAAATGTCTTTTCCATGAGATATTTATCTAAAGCCCTTAAATCTTTATTTTTATTTTATTTGTGTGGATTCCAAGATTTTGTGTTCATGAAATCTTAATGATTTTCCTTGATAGGTCATGTTTATGATGAGATACTTATTTCTTCTGAAAAAAGCTATGAACCATTTTTAGATAGGTAGGGAATGTTGGTAGTTGTAGTTTCCTTATCAGAGAAAACCAAACTGTTGAATTTTTTGGGACTGAAGGGATATGATTGTGGTTTGGGGATGGGTTCAATATGGGTGCTTTGACCTTGAGATGGTATGGGAGGATGGAAGGATTGGTGTAGATTATTGGATCTTTATTTAGGTGGGTATGTATTTGGTAATTCTTTGAAACAACCTCTTGACATTCCTATAATTGTTTGGGAAATATGAGGGAAATTTGATGTCTTGCATTGTCACTAATCAATGCATGGAAAAAATCATGAATATTGGAACATAGATGGGGGTCACAGTCTTTAATATGTTGAATTTGAGGGATTCTATTTCAATATTGATGAATGCACAGACAATGAGATACTTGGTTAGCATGAGATCAACAATGTTACAAGATTTTTTAAACTTTGTTTGCACCTTAAGTCTTATGATTCCTTATAAATAATTATTCGATTATATCCATAAGGGTTATTTTGGTTGATTTGTATTTGGATTTGGTGGGCTAGGTTGGATTATGAAGGCTTTGAGGATGAAGGATTGGCATAGGAGGTAGATGATACAAGGTGAACACTTGATATAAGTATTTGGGATATGGATGTATGATGAAGGCCTTGGGATAAATCTTGCTTTCCTTTATCAAATCTAGAATGAGAATGACCAATAAATAAAAATTTAGAAGTAGCATGATAGCTTGTGCTATATGGTTCTTGGTTTTTAGGTTCTTGATGATTTATGCTTGGGAAACTAGGGCTTTTGGAACTTTCATTAGGTAATTTCATATATGGATTCATGAGTTAATTCACCTTGATCCATACACAAGAATCTCATTATCACAATAGGGATCATCTTCTTCTTGATCGACAAAGCTCATGTTTTTTATTAGAACTATAGTGGGTGGGATTGAATTTGAGAAGATTATTTTAGGTTCAATTTAGGGTAGATGATCAATGGGTGCATACCTTAGGATGATTCGATTTTATTGATTTTCTACTTTGGATGGACTATCTCCTTAAGAAATGATTTTATTTTGATTATTTTAGTTTGGATATACAAAGTTGTTAAGCAAGGATTACATTTTATCAAATTTTGGATGACGATATTTATGATAGGCAAGTTCATAAATAATTTTGGATTTGACTTTTAGATTTAAGGTTTTGATCTTGACTATGGATTTTGATTTGGATAAGTGGGTTAATGATTGAATTAAATTATTTGGACATAGATGAGGGGATGAAATTTGATTAAGGTCACCTAGTATTTTAGATTTTGCTTGATTCATCTTGGATTATCCACGGTTCTGTTGGCATGAGTTATTAGGTTTAGGATTGAGGTTTATGATTTGGATGAGGGATTTAGGTTATGATGATGAGATGAGGAGTTTTAAGATTTTCTTTGAAAGAGGAATTTGGAGTTTGATTTTGATTTCTTCAAATATTGGAGGTTGATTTGATGGTTTAGGGATACAAGGATTTCATATTTTGGATTTATGAGGTGAATCATAGGTCTTAATAAGAAAATATACCAAACAAAAGAACATCCTAGATTATTAAATTAGGAGTGTGAATGAGTGTAATCCCACCTATATTACTTATCTAGGCCTGGACTGTAGGGACCATTGTGAAACACTAACCATTTATTTACCCAATTTAAATTAATGGTGTGAGGGGAGAACTACATGGCCTACAACCCCATTTCTATTTTCATGAGCTGAGTAGCTTCTTGGGGCTAACCACTTACTAGTGCATCATAATAAAATATGGTGTCTAGGCTTGTACAAGATTACTAGGAGATTTAATTAAATTTAACACAATACAAATTTTATTAATGGTCAAAATAAATGAGAGAAGATTTTTGACTCCCTCAAACATGATATATAAAAGGGATATCATTTCATTTGAGAAGGAAATCCATCCCTAAATTAATAACCATTCAAGAAGGAAGAAATTAATCAATTTAGAAATAAACAATTATTTCAAAAGACAACAATCAAGGACGAATAGTTGTGACTCTTTTAAAGGGTATAAATCATGAAAGGTTGTGAACCCCTCAAGAATAAGATATAAAAGGGAGATCATTTCCTTGGGAGGAGATAATCAAGAAATGAATAAATAAATCATAAATTAAAAATGAAGGAATACAATTAAAAATAATTTATTGTTCTCAAAAGGAAACAATGAAGGGTGGTGATTTGACTCTTTTGATAGGTGGAGACTCTTCACCAATGAATTATAAACGAGATATAATTCCAAGGATTCAATGATCTCCTACCACTCTATGAATTCAAACACCATTCAAAAATATATTAAATCAACATGTATTCAATCATCAATACACTAAATCAACAATCATTAAATTATCACTCATAAATCCATCAAAGAAAATCATTTAATCATCTATAAGTCACCAATTGGGAATAAAGGAATCAAGCAAGCAATCAACCAATCATACAAACATTTACCATCCAAACATTAACTTGTTAATCCATCAAGAAGTATATATCACCATTAACCACGAAAAACATCAAACAATCATTTTGAATTTGAGGAAGTGTCGTATAGGAGTTGGAATGATGTAATTATTTCATGCTTTGGGGCTAGGAGTTGATAATAAAAAATCCCTTTCATGCTTTAGGCAAATTAATTACCAAAGAATCCATACATTGATTAATTTTGAGGATTATGCTACAACTGGTTGATGTAATTATTAGCTTGAATTTCTAATGTTTGATAAAGTTATTTTCATTTTGAATTAAAATTATTGTTTATGGTAAATAAACCAAGAATATCCCAAAGAGGAGTATTCCAAGAGTGTGGGTCCTATAATGAGACACTAACAATTTTTTGACCCAATATCATTCAATGGTGTGAGGAGAGAGTGTACATGACCTACAAAACTATTTCTAGTTCATGAGATGAGTAAATTCTTAGGCCTAACCACATATCAATGAATTGCAATCAAATATGATGTATAGGTCCTACAAGCTTGTACAAGATTACTAGGGGACATCCTCAATATACCTAAAGGTATGTCTAATTGATTGGTAGACGAAGACAAGCCATTCTCCTCCTTCACTTTACAAAGTATAAATCTATTATGATATTAGTTTATAATTAAAAATGCTCCCCCATTGGGAGAGTATTTTGATTCTCTTGTAAATTTGTATACATAATTAAAAAATGAGGGTTTAGGTCACCCATTTGGTGATGAAATCAAGGCAACCATACTAGGTGGAAAAGACCAGGTGTTTGTCTCCAATATTTCCTTGTTGTGTGAGGATATAAATTAAAAACTTAGTTTTCTTAAAGTTGAAAATGATAAAAGAGATGAAAATGGTTCTCTTAATCTTCATGATAATTTGTTGGGATGGGGAGAGCATAAATACCTCATTGTTCATACAAATATAGTATATAATGTTTATTTACCTTAAAATTAGATGTATAACTAGATTTAGTGGTATATAATGGGTGGTCTGAAAAGGGATCCTATTACAAACATGTTAATAATTTATCAAATGATTATTACACCAATGAGAAATTTAAAGAAAAAGGATTAAGTTGCAAAATATGATTAATTAAATTCTATGTATAGAATAGATATATTTCCAAAGAGACAAAAACACTAAAAATATAGCAAAGGCATTGAATTAGAGTCATAAATGACGAAGGGTGATTTTTGAACTTACTAGAGTTAATCTATAGAAACAATGAAAGGTGAGTGTAGAAATTCCATTACGTGAAGTAGAAACACCAATTTATAGTAGAAACATCGATCATGTGTGACATGCATAGAAGGAGAGATAATGAGAAGAAAAAATTGTAAGTGGGTAGTCAAAATCGAAGATGGAAATGTTGATTAGGAAGCTGAGGAGATGGGAGAAAAAAAAAGAGAAAATACAATCCAAGATGACAAAATGGATGTTAGGGTTGACATGCAAAGACACTAAATTGTGAAGCTAAAATACCACTCTAATAAAAAAACATCATAAGTTACAATATATTGTTAATGTTTTCAGATTCTAACAAGGAACATACAATCTATAGAGGTATTTAAAATACTAAGACATAGGATATAATAAATATTCTCAAGTAAAGAAAGATAATACCTGGATTTGAAGATCTAAATTTATCCTTTTGTTGGCTTTAAATCTACACTTTGTATTCTTCAAGTTAGTCCCTCAATTTTGTCCTCAATGACTGTTATGAATCAGCTCTTGAAGGTCTTCAATTCGCTCTTCTAGGGCTGCTCCAATTTTCCCTAGTTCGCCCTTCTTGATATGCCTTAATTCGCCCTTTTAGGGTGCTCTAATTCTGCCCTAATTCAACCTTTAGGGTTGCTTAAATTGTCCTTGAATTTTGCCCTAGTTTTTATGCTCGTAGTAGCCTCCAATCTTCTCTTTAATTCACTATCAAGGTCTTCTCTAGATTGGTATAGTTCGCACTTCAATATCTGCTCTAGTTTGTTCTATGGATCTTCTCTTCTTCCAATTTGAACCTTGAATTTTTCTTCTAAGTGATTTGAAATAAATCGCTCAAGTAGAGGATGAAAATGATTAAGAATATGCAATTGTAATTCTACTCAAGTACTTATCACATTATGTTTTCGGTGAGTTCCTTGAGCATATCTTCTCTCTTTTTTATAGATAATGATGACTCTCCAAGAGTCATAACTCTTTCCCTCAAGGACTGACCGACTTGGTTCTTAATAATAATATATTCCTTTATATTATTTGCTCCATATTTAATTATTAAGAATAATTATAATCTTTTATATTTATTATTATTATCCAACCGATTTATCATAATTAAATATATCAATAATATATCCAATATATTAATTATTATTATTGCCACTTTTTCCAATGCATTGATCTTTGCCGTAAAGGCCAAAACATTAACACTACCTCTTGGACTTGAGGAGAAGATCAACCTATAGATCTCCCATCTATAGTAGGAAAAAAAATAACCACATTGGATTCCTTATCCAATACTGTCATAGATATCACATCTATCATCTTATCAAACATGATGAAAACATAAGTCACACACGTATTCCATCAATCCATGATAATATTCCAAACACTAGTAAATTTTAGCCCTATTTTCGATGATGATTTGTCAAAATTTAGACACCAATTGGTCTACAAAATGACCACTACTGTCGTCGGTCTTTTTTCGTCGATATTACATCACACTAAACCGTCGTCGGTATTTCGACACAGGTAGGGTTGATTTATCGACGGAAGATGCGTTGAAATGTTTGGTCCAGCCTGGACCCTGCTTTCCACCGAGGCTACCAACGTCAGTCTAAATGTCGACAAACTCTTCTCGATTAAGGCGTCGGGAGTATAGCATCGGCGCTGAAAAGCTAATCGTCGTGTGTCAAAATTACAACGAACAATGGTTGATCATGTCGTCGATTGTATAGCATCGGCGTCGATATGCTAAGTGCCATGTGTCAAAATGGCGACGAACAATGGTTGATCATGTCGTCGATTGTATAGAATCAACGTCGATATGCTAAGTGCCATGTGTTGAAATGGCGATGAACAATGGTTGATCATGTTGTTGATTGTATAGCATCGACGTCGATATGCTAAGTGCCGTGTGTCAAAATGGCGATGAACAATGGTTGATCATGTCGTCGATTGTATAGCATCGGCATCGATATGCTAAGTGCCATGGGTTGAAATGGCGATGAACAATGGTTGATCATATCGTCGATTGTATAGCACCGGTGTCGATATGCTAAGCACTGTGTGTCAAAATGGCGACGAAGAATGGTTGATCACGTCGTCGATTGTATAGCATCGGCGTTGATATGCTAAGTGTCATGTGTCAAAATTTTGACAGCCTGTGCCAATTTTTTTTTAAAAATTAATATATATATATCAAGATCCCTGATCTACCCTATGCCAGTTTTGCTAGAGACATTTTCTGCTATTAGGAGTACCTGTAATTCCTTCAGGATTCTGTCCTATTGTCTGAACAACCTATCTGCCATGTAAAGCTAGGTTCTACTTCTTTGGTTAGCATCCTTGCTACCTATGTCAACATGGGAGCGGACAAGTTGGCCAACTTGGGAATCGAAGCAGACATAGATTTTGATAAGGAAGACCCGATTCCAGAGGACTTGTATGATCTACTTATAGCGGATATCAATAGATTGGACAAGACGGGCATAGGCTAGAAGGACATTGCCGACGTGGGCAGGCTGGATGGGATTCATCTTCTGGCACGCGAAACCTCTGTAGGGTCCTTTACTTTTGCAGGGGTGGATAGAGGGTCGCTCGTGATTTTTAGCAGCCGTATATTCTTTTCAGAGATCTCAGTAGACAAAATTCTCCATCCTTTATATGTCGGGTGGGTATGAGTTTTATGGGCATGAGTTTCTTGGCACCTTTGGAGGATCTGAATTTCAGAAGTTAGCAGAGGCAAATGGATAATATGTTAGGCATCAGATGCAGGTGCAACCAAGATCCAGAGTTAAAGGAATCTTCGGAAGACTAGATCAAGCGAATATTTAGCAAAGCCAATCATAAAGAAAAGGCGACCATGCTCAGCTTATTAGGAGCCGAATATTGGTCAGGTGCTCATGTTCATGACGGGAAGGTCATTTTCGATATCTTCCAGCCTATCCTTCAAGTCATTGGCTACTCATTTTTGGTGAACGAAATGCTAAGAAGGATGCTTGCAGACGAATTTTATTCTCAGGTGTCTATAGCGTTGGATCTGATGGAGTCCAACCTTTCACGAGGTGTTCTTAAGTGTCTGTTCTCAGCGGAGGAAAAAGGGAAGAAGAAGACTATGAAAAAGGCCTGGGATATTTATAGGTCTTGTGTTTTGAAAGATAATGACATGGATAAGTTTGTGACCTTTTGTTAGGCCAATGACAAGCTATTTTCAGAGGAGGTAAAGATTAGGTTGATCTCGATGGGAGATGGTATTGGCTACCTCTTTCATTGAGTCAGGGTTTTTAGATTTAGGTTTTTTCTGTTGTTTGTAATCGGAAGGATATTTCTTAGAAAAGATGTAATTTTGCTTCCATCAATATAAAGATGTAAGAGACCAAAAACATGAACATTTTGATAAGAAGAATGTTAAGAGTGCAGAACACAACTATCACAATGAAGATACTTATAGGAGTACTAAGTCTTAAGACAAATAATGACAACAATGAACTTTATCACCCAAACAATGTCAAAAGTTGAGAAGAAAAACATAACTTACCCAAATTCAGAGACAAAAATTTCTGTGAAGGCCTGAAACTAATACGGTATCCCTTACATGCTTCGAAACCACCTCCTAGTTGTTTGCTCCTGATTGATTCCATTACTATATTATTACCATAAAAGTCATATATGTCAACATGCATTCAACCTATAACAACAAAACAATTATTTCATATCTAAAACATACTTGCTTGCACCATGTTGCTTGAGAATAATGTGCAAACCTCTCAATGCATTCTGATATTTTTCAGATGTATCCCCTTGTAAAACAGACTCAAGAGGTTTCATAGAGATCTTTGGAGCAAAAATGAACTCTACATTGAATATGTCTCCTGTGTCATTTCGTCTGATTTTCTTTCTTCCATTGTAACTAGCAGCAGAAGCACTAATTGAATAGAAGAATACATAAATCCACTACAATGGTTAAAACAAATATGCTTGTTGAAAGAGAAGAAACATTACACAACATGTAAATCGCAGACAACCTACACATTACATGAAATAACCTCCAACAGATTAGAAGATGAAGAAATGCTTACCTGGATGCATCCTCAAGGAAAACAATACATTCAGTGTTAATTCTAGGTATAGATTCAATATTAAACATGCTATTCTCACCATCATATGCAAATTCCTTTCCATCCAGCTCAGTCTGACCATGGACTTCCTTCACTTTATCCATTATTCTCCTCAACAATGTTTTGTTAATAATAGGCCCCCAACCTGTGCCAATTGTAACCTGCACTCAATCAGTTGTACCTCAATGAAAAATGTCATATCAGACATAGCTCAAAATTCACAATATTGACCATACACTGGACATGTATTGAAATCGTTATAGATAGCACAAAGTTTATAATGCTTCTCAGAAATCTACCACAAGCCACAATGCGGAGGAAATAAAAAATAGGGTAAAAGTCTACTCACATTATAGTGATATAAGTCCGGAAGATTTGAAAAAGATACACCGAAGTGATTAGATATAAGCTTTACTGGTTTACCAGGCAAGTCCCTACTAGGTCTTGCCATGGGTACCATGCAAGGGGCTGGGCACAACTACATGTTTATACTTGGTCTTTGCAAAGGGGGCATTTGAAGAGTAGATTGTTCTGTGGGTACAGATCCTGTTGGGGGTATAAGGGGCGGAGTTGGTAGATTTATCTCAGCTCTTCCTGCTTCCCATGACATTGTAGGAGATGATGTTTGCTCTCCAAACATATTGGAAAAGAAGCTCATAAAATTAAGTCCAAACATATTGCTTTAATCCAGTTCTGTATCACAAAAATATGTAGCTTTTTAATTTAGAATGCCCCAAGTAACTTATGCACAAGTCTTACTTCTAACATTTCCATCATGCAGACTCCCGCAAAAATAAAAGAGATAAATGTAAGCTAAGCTATATAATTGATTTTATAGCACAAAAATAGACAAGCTCTTATCAGAGCCTGACTAGAAAAACATTCTTATAATTAC
>MU227519.1:5271199-5283359 GCA_018584345.1 Thuja plicata
ACAATCTCACAGGAAAGTTGAGAGAAGATTTGTTTATGGTTTTAGTTTATATAGATCAATGGTAATACTAATTTCTTCATTTATCTAAAATCAATATTATTCTGCCCCAATGAAATTGGTTCTAACTGTTCTTCTAAATAGTTTTATCATTGCGTATTTGTGTGGCTAGAACATACCCTATCCTTGTTCCTAGAACACACTTATTTGGACAATATGAAGCATTTAATGCTGTTGTGTATGCCTTTGAACAGATTCAGATTGTTTGTACACCTTCAATCGCCTGAGAATTCATAAACAAAAATAAGAAGTTAAAAAAACCCTAGTGTAGGGAAGTGGGAAATGCCTCCAGTGGCTAAGTGCCCTTACCTGTTGTGCGAAATCGCAGTCACGAACCCGCCTCCTCCCGCCGAAAGCAAATGAAAATTGTGTTTAACACTTTTTTTTTTCTATATAATCCCGTGTTTGTCGATATTTCGACATTTCCTCTTAAACTTAATAGATGTCGATATTTCAACATTTTCAGGAGCATAAAAAAAAAAAAAAGAGTTTCACAAGCCAAATTGGCCTGCCATAAAAAAGTTTGGTCTAAAATATAGGCCTAATGTACTAGTGAAATATCAAGTACCAATGATATTCATCAAGTGCTACGAGTATTGGCCTATAGTCATTACGACTATGATGTCTACCACATACTCAACCTTGAGTCTAACAGACTCAATCATGATATTCATCAATAACTTACCGACATTGAAGTCCATGATGTCATCATATCAAATCCATGATATCAAGAACATTGGCTTACCGAATACCAAGTCCATCAAATCCATGATGTCTCCATATACTCTCCTATGGATCTATGATCCCTAAGCCTCAATGACTCAACCGATATCAAATCCATGATATCAACAACATTGGCCAAATATCAAGTCCATGATATTCACTAAATGCTCTGAGTAATGGCTTCCCGACATCAAGTCCATGATGTCACCATGTACTAAACTTGTGGATCCAAGATCCACGAGTCACAAGGACTCAACTGATATCAAACCCACGATATCAACAACATTGGCCGAATATCAAGTCTATGATATTCACTAAATGCTCTGAGTAATGACTTCCCGACATCAAGTCCATGATGTCTCCATGTACTCAACATGTGGATCCAAGATCCACGAGTCACAAGGACTCAACTGATATCAAACTCATTATATCAACAACATTGAACGAATATCAAGTCCATGATATTCACTAAATGCTCCAAGTAATGGCTTCCCGACATCAAGTCCATGATGTCTCCATGTACTCAACTTGTGGATCCAAGATCCACGAGTTACAAGAACTCAACCGATATCAAACCCATGATATCAAGACCTGATCCATAACAAGGATGTTATCCATATAAACATAAGAATAACCACATAAATCTTATCTGATGAAACCATATGACCAATCTGCTATATATAACCAAGTGCAAACTAAATGTGTTAAACTATAAAATATGTCGATGTAATCATAGGCCAACATATATAAATTCCCGCATGCCAATGTCAACATATTTATGTTCCCGCAAATCTAAAGTATTCCAATAGCATATTAATGACATTCAACCAGTTATGCTAATAGAAAGTAATCAACCAATAAATAATCAGCTATGCCAAAAAAAAATAATCAACTATGTCAATCAGTTATGCCCATAACAAATAATCAGTTAGATATGCAAAGAAACAACTATGCTAATCAGTTGTGAATGTTCCCATACATATGTCCAAGCAAAGTATGCATCCGTGCATAATGTATGCTCCTCATATATGCATGTCAAGGTATCATAATGTATGTATCCAATGAAATAGTTAATGTTCGCATACACATATACCAAAGTGAAGTATGCAGTCCTACACATTCATAATAAACTAATAACAATTAACTAGCTATGTCAAACAACCATGTCAATAGGAATGATCCCGCACACTCATACAATTAGAATGCAAAAAATAAAGAAAGGAGTTTATACTGCAAAACCAGGTTTAAGTGAGCCCATGATTAAACTCCCCTTAAGTCAAGCACTAAGGTGGGTTTCCTTCTACAGAACCACACAGGGATAAATTGTTAGTATGCCCATGATTCATATTATTCATGACTGTTTAAAGTCATAACAGGTTATGGTCTCTGGGGCCTGTGCCACTCAAGATGGTCTACTCCCTCTGGAACAATATGGTGAGAGGTTTATACAAATCCTATCTTCTCCCTCTGAAGCTTAGGTTTACCTTATAATGTCCACAAGCTTAGACTCCCTCTCAATGTATGTTTCCAGATAATTTATAATTTACCCTAAGAAAGTCAATCATATAGTTTCAAAACATGCAAGAATGTATTGACATAATTTTACCCATATCTTTCCAGCCAATTATGAGATGGTTTCACAACATAGGAGCTAATAAATATTAGGCGTAGAATGCTAGATCTTGATGCAAATCAACACCCTCATAAAATGTAAAGTCAAATTAATATTTGAGCCAAACCCCGGTTGCCATAGTATTTCTTAGTTTTGAAAGAGTTAAACTGAATTCCTAAATCTGAAAAAATGAATCTTTTTACTCTACCTAGGCTCTGATGCCATGTTAATGTTTTCAGAATCTAACAAGGAATATACAATCTATAGAGGTCTTTCAAATACTAAGACACAAGATATACTAAATATTATCAAGTAAAGAAATATAATACCTGGATTTGAAGGTCTGAATTTATCCTTTTGTTGGCTTCAAATCTCCACTTTGTATTCTTCAATTTAGTCCCTCAATGTTGTCCTCAATGGCTGTTATGAATCAGCTCTTGAAGGTCTTCAATTCTCTCTCCTAGGGCTGCTCCAATTTTCCCTAGTTCGCCCTTCTTGATCTGCCTTAATTTGCCCTTTTAGGGTGCTCTTATTCTGCCCTAATTCGACCTTTAGGGCTATTTAAATTGTCCTTTAATCATGCCCTAGTTTTTCTGCTCTTAGTAGCCCCCAATCTTCTCTTTAATTCACTATCAAGGTCTGCTCCAGATTGGTATAGTTCGCACTTCAATATCTGCTCTAGTTCTCTCTATGGATCTTCTCTTCTTCTTCCAATTTGAACCTTGAATTTTGCTTCTAAGTGATCTGAAATAAATCGCTCAAGTAGAGGATGGAAATGATTAAGAATATGCAATTGTAATTCTGCTCAAGTACTTATCACATTATGTTTTCGGCGAGTTCCTTGATAAGATCTACTCTCTTTATTTATACATAATGACGACTCTCCAAGAGTCATAACTCTTTCCCTCAAGGACTGGCTGACTTGGTCTTTAATAATAATATATTATTTTATATTATTTTCTCCATATTTAATTATTAAAATCAATCCTTAATAATAAATATAACCTTTTATATTTATTATTATTATCCAACCGATTTTATCATAATTAAATATATCAATAATATATCTAATATATTAATTATTATTATTATTGACACTTTGTCCAATGCGTTGATCTTTGCCGTAAAGGCCAAAATATTAACATATATGCGCTAAATTATAAGAGGTTGAATAAGGTATGAAAACCTAAAAGATAAGGGTGATATTTGCAAGAAAAAGATAATGAAATCATAGAAAAAAATGTTAGGAAGGAAAAACCCCTACAAAAATACACCTATCATATGTCCAAAACCCTATAAATGAGAGAAAACTAATGTCAAAATCCTAAGAAATGAGAGAAAAATAATGTTGGGGTCATTCAAAATGAGCATTTCAAAGAAACTGAATAAATTCCATACTATAGAGTGAAAATGTGCATGCAGATGCACAAATCTAGAGCAAAGACATTAACCTATAGCAAAAACATCAATCTAAAGGAAAACACATCAATGTGTAGAAAATATGTTAAAAGAAAGGGCTAGTGTGTCCAAATAGTGACTTACAATGAAAATATCAACAAAACACTCAAAAGATTGCTAGATGAGTGACATAAGTCCCATTGATTAGGTTAAAATATGATCAAGAAGTATGTAGAACACAAAATAAGGAGTCAAACAAAAAAATCAAATCCTATTATACACCTCATTGACGCCTTCAATTTAGTTGAGTTTGCGAAAAAAAATGAAATAAAAACAAGAATGATCACATCTACAATTTCTTGTTGCACACACACACACACAAGTTGTGTAGTTGTGCTCCAATAGATTTGTGCTTGATAGACTATATGTGGTTGTTGTAATTGACATGCCTTTAATTTTATGAGCCACTTTGCAAATAATATACAAGTGTTATTTATATATTGGGGGGATGAGTGATCAAGATTAGATTGATTTGAAGGATCAATGGATGAGATTCGTTGAGAGGCTCGGAGCAAAGAGAAACCTCCGAGTGTCACCTGGTGATTTTTGCACTTGAAGAGTGCTAAGATCAAGGGCAATCAAATGGTCAAGATTCTCTTAAGAAATGATGAAGTGTGATAAAAAAAAAATTAAAAAGACCTTTTGGAATTCAAAAGGTCCATCTTTGGAAACATGTGAAGGTTTATGATCTTCTTGGAAAAATGGATGGATGAAATTGAATTAGAAGATTTTCTAGGAAAATAAGAGGTATGGTTTGTGTGCATATATAACATGTGTAAGTGGATCTATTAGTTAACTTATTGGTTTTAGCCAACTAATTAATGACAAGAAAAAAATTACAAATAAAATAAATAAGTTGTATATATTTGATTTTTTGAAGATGGAGATATGAAAAGTGAACTTTTGTTAATTTAATATTGAATTTAATTAATAGGGGCTGAATAATAGAGGAAAGGGGGTTAAAGGATTAATTAATTAAATAAATGATCAATTTTTGCTTAATTAATGTTAGGAAGGTGATTGGAAAGGGTAATTAAATATTTAATTTTATTTAATTAATGCTTGATAGAGATGAAAGTGTGGTTAGGATGCAGACATACAAATGAAAGGATGGATGGTGAAATGAGATAATGAGGTGAGGAAAAGATATAGTAAAAATTATGCTACAAATGTGTTCATTTGAGTATCGAAACCGTCAAAATATTATCTCTTGGTGATCCTTTATTTTTTCCCATATAAAATTATTGACTAAGTCCTCCATTTACTTAGTCTCCTTAGTCTCCTTGTGTTCATCCTCCCTTAGTCTTCTCATGATCATCGTAGCTAGTCTATTTATGCTCATCAATTCAAATGTACATTTTTAAAATCATGTGAAATAAATTATATAAGAACTTAAATTTATTGGATATATAATTCAAGAAACAAACATTCAAAGAGAGTTCAACCAAGCTCATAAATCTTGATTTTCTTTACACAATTATGAAAGTTCATCAAGAGGAATAATGAATTTGATATATTGATGTTAACATAATTTTCATGTTGGTGTGACCTCCTCTAGCCATGTGGACCCTTTCTTCATATGTTGATCCTATTTTGCTGCAACCTTTGGTAGATGATGTGTTGCCTCGTCAACATTCCAGTCCTGGCACTGATAGTCTCACTATGGACATTTCCTCATTTGTTGCCCCTAGTAAGGGTATTCCTAATGATGTTATTGTCTATATTGTTGTTCGTTGGAGAAGGAAAGATCATTCTTCCTCCTCTTCCCATTCTTTTCCTCGCATTGAGGGTGAGTTTTTTACCCACCCTTGATGTGGGGTCCTAGCAATTCTACTAGTGTTCTGTAAGTGGCCTGTTATTGCGTTTTTCTTTTAGTGGCCTATTTTTTCCCATCTAGTTGTAAGTGGCCTTTTTGGTATGTCATTGTAAGGGTCAACACCCTTGGTTTGCTACTTTTCTTATCCAAAACATATTTTTCATGTTTGTTATTGTATACATATATAATTTAAGAATCAATTTCTTAATCCTTTTTAAAAACTCTTCATGTTGAGTTGGCTTAATCTTAAGCTTACATCCATAGAAATGGTAGGCTAAAAAATATCTTTGTATTTCATTGTTCCAAGTACAACACATTTGATAACCATATAAAGTGTCTCTCATTTTAAAAAAAAAATGATTATCATGGTTGATTAGATTTATATTGATGGTAGGATTCTTTCATAGTCCATAGAGAGTAGAAAAATTAACACATTTTTCTACCCCAAAGCACATGTAATAGTCTTATATTGGTTGTTGACACTTACAATTATTCTTCCTAATTATTATTGTTCAAGCTTAGAATTGTCACCCCAACTCAGACATTAGGGCTACACGACAATTCCATCCTGACAATGGAAACCTCCTCTAGCTGTGGGTGTACTATGATTGAGAAGGAGTCTCCGGATTCTAGGCCGGTTCCTATTGAATTTGGGATATCACCTCCTGATTTGAAACTTGATGGGGAAAAGGGAAAAAGGATTAAAACTGAAAGTGAAAATGGGGTGATACACCAAAACTTGCTTCAGATCTATTAGGATCTTCAAACCAGCATTCACAATGACAAGATCACTGAGATTCATTTATCATTCTTTACTCAACATAAAGGTTGACTAGCATTCAACTATTAGGGTTTAAACCACAAACAGTAAAAACTGGCAACAATCTTACATATTCTGCAAAAAAGGCCTGATTTTTGGTAACATAGGAAAGGAATCTGAAAACAATTCACTTTACCAGATCATTCAAAATATGAAACACTTAATACAGAAAAGCAGAATAGGAATGGATTTGATACTCAGAAAAATAATGTAATCAGAAGCCTGCTCTATTATCCTTCAAAACCTGTAAAATGGTTACAAAAACATGTAAAAAGATATATAGGAACCAATGGTTCACTCAAAGAACCTTCTCCCCTGATTCTGAACCCAATGGATACAAAATGCATAAAAAAGGTCTATAGGAACCAACAGTTCACTGAAAGCACCTCTTTTCTAAATTTTGAACTCCTAACTATGAAGTAAAAGGTCCACTAAATAGTCCACATGGTTAATCTCGAAAATTGAGATCTCCCTCCAAAAGTTCCTCTCCAAAACATAAAGATCATCCTACTTCTTAGGCCAAAATCATGCCTAAAACTTAGCCTCCAGTCAAGCCCCCCTTCAAAATAGGTCATATCCCTAAATCCATGGCACGGTCATGCCCAAAATGAAGCCTTAAAGGTTTATTTCGAAAATGAGACTAGCCCTCCAAAAAGCTCCCTAACGTTGATATTTTAAATTACATCTTTATAACATATATCAACCTATATTAAAGAATACATTAAAATATTTAAAATATATTAAAGAATATATTTAAAATATCTAAAATATATTCTAAAATAACCTAAGGTGCAAAACCCCAACCTACCACCCTAACTTGAATGCATGAATAATAGCCTTATCAAACCCGACATCCTATCACCTTGGTCAACATGACCCATAAAAATATCTATCATTGTACTGATGAGCTGTCGAGGCACTGCAATTAACAAAGCATTAACTCTTGTATTCGATGGATTCCAAAGTTTTATCCATTTTGGCAAAGGTATTTTCTCGCATTTCATTTTTTTTTGGGGGAAAAACTTAGGGTTTCTGCTGTTGGGTGCCACCATGTTGGGAATCCTTGCAATTTGGAGTTTCTATTTGTTGTATCTGGAGTGTTGTTGGAATAATTGAAGCTTTCTCTCTGTGATCCGCGGGCTAAAATGTGAATCTGGAGACTCAAAACCATGAATCATGGTGCTCTTCATGGTTTGAAGTCTTTACTTGGAGTCACCCGTGGGCCCTAGTTGTAATATGGAGTCACCTCTGTTATGAACTCGGACTTTCTTCCACATGTGACCTCTACTTACTGTTTTGCGGGCCCCTACTATGGAGTTAGATACAGAGCGTCGGGCTCTTGACTGAATATGCGATCATTTACATAATGGCACGCTTTCTGTTCATGTTTTCCTTTAAGAAGCTCGGGCTTCTATTCTCTTGGCGCTGGAGTAGCTGGTAACTTGGAGTTCGACTTCCCCTATAGTTTGAACTTGGTCTGCAACTACTTGCTTACATGCTATAGGGTATGGCATTTTCCTTTGCATGCTCTTGGGTGGCTCAGGCTCTGTACATGACATTGTAACTCCACTACCACTTAATGGTGCTGTCGTGGCACTTTGAACATACAGAACTCGGGCTCTTCAACCACGACCTCTCTGCATAAATACCATAGATAAGTTGCTCTTCTTGGGTTTGAATATGTTGTTACTTCATATTTCAAAATGCTTGAGTTATGAGGTCTTTTCCTACTATGCCTCCATGATTCCTACAATGATATATGGGTTCTTTCATTGTGCTATGAGCTTAATATGCATCATGTATGTTGCTGCTTTATTTTCATGATTTGATTTTAGGGCTTCACCATTATCTTTCTCTAAGTTGTCTTTGTGTCTTTTAAGAGTCGAGCTCAGGCTTTAGTGCTCTATCACTGGCTTACGACTTAGTGACTCATGGCTGTTGAAAGCTTTTATCCTCAGTTATTTTCATGCACCAGTCTTGACACTCTTGCGTTATTGAACTGTGATGCTTGAGCACGCAAAAATAATGCTTGGTTCTTGTATTGTACTGTTTGAATCTGAGATCACTGTAACTTTCTTATGTCTTCTGCATAGATCTAAACAACAACCACCATATTTTATTCTGTCGGTTGAGCTGTAGCTCCCCTATGGCCTTTGAAGATACATTTGAGAGCATGTTTATGCTGCTTGGGCTTTCCTTTAGGATTCATTATGATTGTAAAAATGAACTTTAATCAATTTGATGTAGCAACATTCTCCTAAAATACAACATGTCTGTCATTGTATACCTGGCTGCATATTTTTAGGCTGTATCATTCTTAAGCATTTTGATAATGAGCACCAAAATATATGATTGCAAACTATTTTGATATTTCGTTTATCAATGATTTAGTTATGACAAGAATTATAGCATATATTTTCACTTTTAGCAATGAAATTTGTTTATGGGGTTCGAGCACGGGCTTGTGACACCCATAAACAGATTTATGTAACCTTAATCTTGATATTTAGCATAAATTCAGCAAATGAACAATATCTGAACAACACACCGTTCTGTGAACATCATAATGAAAAGCTCACTGCATCCCTTTTGATTCTTGACTGTGACAAATACCAGTCTACTTTTGAATAATACACCACTATGAATAGCTCAAAAAACATCAAAACAAACGCATTATGTTAGTGAACATGACCCAGTGGTTGATTTTGTGCATCAATCAGACCACTGTTGTGCTCACTAACCTAATGTTGTACTGCTGCCTTTTAACAGTGCTTTTCTTTTTATGTGCATACACACTCTGTTATTGCGTTGAATACCAGAAATATATGCAACTATGAAAGAATTTTATATTGTATGATGTTTTCATTCTTTTGCATTGCTTAGATCCTAATTGGATCTAACACATTTTTAACCATGATGCAGGACAACCCCTAAAGACCTAGAACCAGACAGATGCAGACTCAGACAGAGGACCAGAGGACTTGGACCAGACATGACATCCAGCTCCTGATATGCAGACGACACTTCAAGGCAATGAAAAGGATCTACTCATACTAAATCTCATCTTTCTATTTTGCCTTTGTATTCTTTTTATTGATTTGAAATATGAAAAATGAAAGAACATTTGTAAATTACATTCGGTATGAATGCACAATGTAATGATCAATTATGAATTTGGCTATTTTGACATGTGTTCAATACTTAGGGTACAATTTAAAATTTTGATATTGAATGAAATAATAAAAATGTTGATCCACATCACCTGAAAGACACTGTTAAATGAAAGCACCTTAATGCACCCTTTTCCTATTTGTCTATTATTCTGCATGATGAAAAATTTGGGTAACAATTCTGGCGACCTCTGATGGATGTCTGCCTGCTTGACATTGGGACCAGTAGCCTAAAACAGTCCATTGGGCATTGAGTCTATTTTTCACCTATGGAAACCCTCAACCTAATCTATGAATACAAGAAAACCATTTCCCAATGATTGTGTGTATGTTTATGATCTGTGGTAGTGAAGTAAAAACTTCATTACCACAAATTGTAGATGTATTCTTGATCATTGAGGAATGATCTCCTTGTGTTTGCAGATTTGGACAACAACCTTGGAAGACCTTGCAAACTTGAAGACTTACTGAAAACTGGAAAACTAAAACTAAAACTAACCTAACCATGCTTGACAGCACTTAGGGAAACTAGGAAACTAAACTAACCTATCCTAAACAGCCACAAACCCTGGTTAAACAAAACCATTCACTGATTGTGAAAAATAACTTCCCATCCTTTTAAGCTCACAATAATCCACATGCTTTTGGAAAGCTATCATGAGATGAACATAGGAGATATATGTGAACAATTGATGTGAAACTTTCAGATTGACAAAAATCTGATTTACTAGAAGTAGTTGATCTAAAACACCATCATCCTAAAGAGAATCAACAATCAGCAATAGGACTTTACTTACTTGATCATACGGGACAACGAGCTGATTGAATTCCTCCTCAGTTTCATGATGCAGAGGTGCTGGCACAACTTGATCTTTTATGATAACATCGATCCTGGCCAAATGTCTGATAGGACAACCATGAGAGATAATGAACTTGGAGCTCTCCTTGATAGACTCAGGTTCCTGAGAAATTGCTTCAGTCTGATTGATCTGCTCATCATTATGCTTGCTGGAAATAATCTCCTCCCGTTGCCTGTAGATACCTTCTAGAAGTGCGGGCTTGTCATCAAGATGCAAGCAAAACTGTTCCATCTCATCCCAAAATTGATCTTCCTCTTCTTCTTCTTGATTCTTTTGTAGGAGAAGTATTTTATGATCAACACAATTATTCTGATTTGCTGCAATCTTCTTTGTTGCATCTTGCTCAGAAAGAACCTTCTTTAGATCAGCAACCTTCTGTTCAATGGTCTCCTCTTTTTTTAGCTGGATACACTTTTCAATCTGCATATGATAGCTTCTCTTGTATGTTTCAGCTGTAGAAGCCAGGAATCCCATCTTTTGCTTAAGATCCTATAGCTCTATTTCTTTCTCCTCTTGAAATCTCTAATGAAACTCTTGATGAGCTCTCAGTTCCTTTTCTCTATCTAAATTAAATTCATTACCTCTATCAAACATGGCTTTTATCAGATTTCTTTGGTCTTGAACCACTTTTTCACAAATATTCTTCTGAACTTTCAAATCTTCATAGGCATCCTTCTGAGCTTGCAACACTCCTTCATGAACCTTCTTTTGTTCTTCTAACCCTCCTGCAAGCTTGGCTTCATTTCTCTTGTATTGCTCAGCAAGATACCTTTGATGACCCTGATCTTGCTGAGCTAATGCTTGCTGCTGTTGAATATGGGCTTGATAAGCATGCTCCTCTAGCTGCTTGTCCAACTCTTGTTGGAATTCAGATTCTTGCTGCCTTTTATTATCCTCAATCTGCATAAGCATATTCTGCAACATACTTGCAGTATCTCTATTTTGTGAAACATTATCATTTGCAGAATTATGAAAATCATATTGCGATTGCTGACCTTGATAAGACTGAAAATGATTTTCTTGAAATGATGGAAAACTTGAAAACTGACCATCCGGATAAGCATACCCTCCTTGATAACATGACATCTTTATTCATCTGAAAGGCTGGAAATCAGAAGATAAAATAACATTGAAACATACCAGCTTTTCTCCTTTTGAAACCGTAGACTTTCCTTCACGGATCCACCAGATATGCGAAATGTGACCTCTTTAAGGTCTGAATCTTGCTGAAAGCACACCAAAACCAGCAAGTGATGTAATGCAATTTGACCTGTTCGCTGAAGAACGTGTCCCACCGGGCGTGCCAAAATTTGTTCAGGCTTAGAATTGTCACCCCAACTCAGGCATTAGGGCTACACGATAATTCCATCCTGACAATGGAAACCTCCTCTAGCTGTGGGTGTACTATGATTGAGAAGGAGTCTCTAGATTCTAGGCCGGTTCCTATTGAATTTGGGATATCACCTCCTGATTTAAAACTTGATGGGGAAAAGGGAAAAAAGATTAAAACTGAAAGTGAAAACGGGGTGATACACCAAAACTTGCTTCAGATCTATCAGGATCTTCAAACTGGCATTCACAATGACAAGATCACTGAGATTCATTTATCATTCTTTATTCAACATAAAGGTTGACTAGCATTCA
>MU227519.1:5297288-5323784 GCA_018584345.1 Thuja plicata
GCCAGAAGTGCAGGGAACTCGGATCATACCATTCAGTTCCGTCAAGTTGGACATAGCTGGTTGGATATTCTGATATCAAGTTGGCAAGGCTTGCAGGATTCCAATCCGTCGGTTTTGAGAACCAACATAGTTAATATTCTGTTGCATTGTTATTGGGTCTTCAATCAACATTGTTTGAGACCATATACCACAGGGAGATCAGATTTCCGCGTCTTTTGGAAAATCTTTGCTTAGATCTAATAAGACACGAAATTGCACATGGAGTCCTGCATGTTCAAAATGCCTCAAGTCATGATTCACGAAGATAGTCATTTAGTTTGGCAATGTTTCAATCACTTCAAGGTCTCTGTACACCAATGGAATAGAGGGTAGAGATACCCAAAATGGAGCAAAATTGATTGAGGATGCATGAGGGTTTAGGGTCAATAGAGGGTAGAGATATCCAAAAACCATGATTTAGTTTTGTGAACTAAATCTCTATCATGCTTATTTGAAAAAAATAAAATGAAAAAACTTTGACCGTGATCAATATAAAACACTTCATTTACTCCATATGAAGAAGCACAACATCGTTGGTTTAACTTGGCATAGGGAGGGGTCAAGCTCTAGAACTTAAATATTAGAGCCCTTTGGCGAGGTTTAAATACTTGAGAACTCAAGAAATCCTCTGGGAAGGTGACTTTGATCAACCCTTTATCTGTGATCCTACCAATATTGGGCGGAAGAGGAGCTGCTTGATATTGGAGAGGCTATGTGGGTGTTTTATGAAACCATCTTTTCAATATGACCCAATATGGAGAATGCTTTCAAAATCTGATTTTTCTTTGAAATCTTTTGCGAAATTTGTGCCCATTGTGCCTCCTACCTTTGCCAAAGAAAAATCATCTCCTCTTTAAGAAGGACCGTATATCTTTACCTTAAGGGCAACAATTTTGTTGGAGAAGGCTAGAAGGGTTTTGTGTGCAATTACCAAAGAGATATCATTGGGCGATGTTGTAGGTGAAAATTTGAGAATAGGAATGTTGTTGGGGAAAGATACAGGGGAGGGAGCAGTGGGAAACCAATTTGGTCTGGCAAAAGCGCGCTCGTGCCCAATGAACCTACCATTTTGGTGAGCTTGTGATCCTTTAAGCCATGCTCGACCATCATTGCCATCCATTCTAGTTTAGTGAGTCTGTGATTCATTAAACCAAGCTCAATCACAATATCCATTAGGTTTGGTTCCCTCCCAAGCTCCTACCCTCACCATCAGACAACCCCTTATATATTTGCCTAAACTATTACTTGAATTCTTTTACCTAAACTATCACATGATCCCTTATATATTTATCTAAACTATTAATTGGATTATTTTACCTCACTTCAATTTAACTTTACTTTTAGCATTGAGGAATCACATTGATTAAGAAACACCATGTATTGAAATTAAATTGTAAAATAATTTGGGAGATACCTGACGCAATCATGATAGAAGTTTCCCTAATGGAGATGGCCCAACCATGTAGCAAGAGTCAACACAGAGTAAACAACCAACTCAGTGACAAGAATAGACAGTAAAGATGCTACAACAGATCTTTGCATTATCACAAATTCACGAATTTACATCACATTGGCATGCAACATGCATATTACATATTTTCGGCATACATACCTGATTACAACAGAAAAAACAGAACTAAACCCTAATGCTAACCTTCCAAGGTTATCCTACTTCCAAGTTGCCACTACTGCCCCAAACAAAGATCAAAAGCCTCAATATATAGAGCCTTTGCAACACATATGTCGGCTAGATCAATTACGTTTTTCAAGACTAAGAAAACCTAACGTTCACAAATATAGGCCAGGGCCCAAATCATAAGATCTCAATGCCAAGATGTAGAAATGACACGTGATCCAAGAGAGACGTCGGCTAAAGATCCAAGAACATCGTGATATGAGTCACCAAGCTTCGTCGATCAGAAAAATGCTTCGCGAGATAGGAAAACTACATTTGACCGTTAGAACATGAAGAACACACATAACTGACCAAGAATCTTTAATATCTTCACATCGAAGTATCCAAATGAGGTGCAAACCCAGACATAAGTATAACATGATATCCAGAACCAACCCTGAGGTTCGCAACAACAAATGATCCCAAACCAAGGAACGCCACTAAAAACACAGAAATAGGAAAACAAGAACAAAACTGAAAGGAAATATTTTTGGGTGATGCAAGATTGCCAACGACCCAAGGATGCTCATGCATCAGACACCCCTGGTGAGAAGATGTTCCATAAGACAAACTTATGAACATCTTACAAGATTTAGGACATAAATCTCATGCTCATTCTTAATCCAAATATCCTCTTTCTCTGCACTTCGGCTCTTTCTTCAATCAAATCCATCAGATTACTCTGCTCTGCACTTACTTTATCATACCTCACATCAACATCAGGTAATAAAGAACTTCTATCACCACCTCTTGTCTTCCGCACACCTAATTCACCTCTGCCACAAGAGTTCATCTGATTCAAAGCCTTTTGTTGTACTACCTTATCTGATCATCTGATACCAACTGGTTCTTAGATCTGCCTCCAAGGTCATTCTTCAAATCCATATCAAACTTTGTATTCAGCTTCTTCGAAAAGTAACTCTTCACAATGCTCAGATTCCTTGTAATTCTCCCCTCTACCTCCTTTAAGGGAACCAAAGTAAAATTTTGTCGATCTTTCTCTATTGTGACCAAGTTACTTCTAGAATCGTGAATAGCTCCCTTGTCATATTGCCAAGGCCTGCCCAATAGAACATGACAAGCACTCATAGACACCACATCACACAATACCTCGTCTCTGTAAGCCCCAATGCTGAAGTTCACCAAACATTGCTATTTCACCTCCACCATATGATCATCTTGAAACCAACTTATCTCACAAGGACAAGGATGTTTAAGCCTCTTCAAACCAAGCGTTTGTAAAATCTCTCTTGATACCAAATTATCAGTACTACCACCATCTACAACAACCTTACAACATTTACCTCCTGGTTTGCAAACAATCCTAAACAAATTCCTCCTTTGTATAAGTTCAGCTTCCTTCTTACTCAACATGACTCTCCTAAGCATAAGAGATTCTCCCATCCCAGGTTCTGCTACACTCTCCACAAGTTCATAAGTAGTTTGATCCTCATGTGCCACAAGATTCTGTCTACCCAAGATTTTACTAGATCCTTCGGAATGTTGAAAAGCTCTATGTCCTATGCCACCGCATTTGAAACAAATATCTTTGAATTCCTTGCTACCACTTCCTCTCCTAAGTGCCCTCTAATCAAGTTCTACGTCAATGGTCCGCTTCTCCTTTCCATTGTTACTTGCTTGCTTCTCTCTTCCTCTAGGATTACCTTGTCTTCTCTTTAACTTAAATTATGCCCTCAACGCATACTGATAAGCATCCTCAATTGTAGAAATCCTCAACATATTCGGCTCATCCTGAATATTAAATCTCAAATCATTAATATATCTATCCACCTCTTTAGAAATCTCTCGGTGTCCAGATCTAATTGTCATCTTGTAAAACTCTTCGGTGTAATCCTTTACACTCATGTCCTTTTGCTTCAAGTTCTGCAATTCTTAAACAATTCCAATTCAAAATCCTCTGGTATGAATTTATCTTTTAATCTAGCAAGCATTACCCTCCATCTAGTGATTTTCATTTTGTCATTCTCTTCTCTATCTTTCTGTAATTTTTTCCACCATAAAGCAACATGAACCTTCAACTTAGTCTGTGCTAACCTAACCTTTTGTGGATCTCTGATATCTTCAAGCTCAAAGTAATCTTCTAGTTCACCAATCCGATCTATCAAATCCCCGGGATGCAAAGGGCCAGAAAAAGTAGAAACCTCCATCCTATGACGTCTATTTACCTGTGCCATAGCTCTCAAGAGTCAACACAGCGGAAACAACCAACTCAGGGACAAGAATAGACAATCAAGATGCTACAACAGATCTCCGCATTATCACAAATCCAAGAATTTACATTGCATTGGCCTGCAACATGCACATTACATATTTTTGGCATACATATCTGATTACAACAGAAAAAATTAGAACTAAACCCTAATGCTAACCTTCCAAGGTTATCCTACTTTCAAGCTACAACTACTGCCCCAAACAAAGATCAAAAGCCTCAATATATAGAGCCTTCACAATACATATGTCGTCCAAATGAATTACATTTTCCAAGACTAAGAAAATGTAACGTGTACAAATATAAGTTATGACCCAAATCATAAGATCTCAATGCTAAGATGTAGAAATGATGTGCAATCCAAGAAAGACGTTGGCCAAAGATCCAAGAACATCGTGATATGAGTCACCAAGCTTCGTCGATCAGGAAAATGCTTTGCGAGATCAGAAAACTCCATTAGACCGTTAGAACATGAAGAACACACAGAACTGACCAAGAATCTTTAATATCTTCACAATGAAGTATCCAAATGAGGTGCAAACCCAAACATAAGTAACCATGATGTCCAGAACCAACCTAGAGGTTCGCAACAACAAATGATCCAAAACCAAGGAACGCCACTAAAAATACTGAAACAAAAAAACAAAAACAAAACTGAAAGGAAATATTTTTCGGTGATGCAAGATTGGCAACGACCCAAGGATGCTCCTGCATCAATACCCCTCTCTTACAGTGCATTTATGAGGCAAAACATTTGTGTATCTTCTCATCATTCAATGTTTTGAAATTAATCTAATGAGAGCACATGGAAATTAAAATCCATTCTAAGTCTTATAGTATTAAGAGGGGACTTTAACAAGACCAAATTATTTTGGTTTAAATAATTTTGTGAATTTAAAAAAAAAATCTTATGAAAAAGGTTTTTTCTTTAAATTATTCTAATATAATACCACAAATATTAAGAAGTTTAATATCTTTAAAGTTGAATAAATATATCATCCATAAAATTGTTGATTTTGTCATTCCAAATGCTCTATACTATAATCAGGTGATTGATGCAAGATGGTGGTTTAACTCTCTTTTTGGGGGAAGAAGGATGAGATGAGTCTGTTAGAGACAACCTTCTTAGCAATAGCTTTTGAGCTTCAATAACAAGCAATTCAACGTGATTGGGTGATATGCTATTCAGTTTAGTAAGTTATAGTTGTCATTGTAAATAACCTTGAAACTAGTTTAACAAATGTGAGAACTTATTGGTTGCATTAAACTAGACAGGAACAAAATTATACTCAGATTCCCAACTAAGATAAGCTATTTTTCAATGTTTAAAGAATTGAGAGCATTCCTCAAGGCTATTTACTGTCTTCTAAATAAACAAATATCACTACAATAAATATTCATAAAGCTAAAGTCCCAACTCTCTCTTCAGTTGAGCTAATGCAGCTTCAACTTCATCAATGGCATTTTCTATCTTATCTTGTTGACTGTTCTCCTTTTCAGAGGAATCTTCATTTATTCTTGGATCTCCAGTTTCTTGTAAATTTGATGCCTCCATTCCATTGCTTTCATCAGTAATGTTTAATTCCTTTTCTAAAAACTCAACAAATTCCTCTCCAAGAGCCTGCGAGATATATTATGGAGCAAAAAGTAAGCAATTAGAAGAAAACATGTCCATGGCTTATACATCATAATTTAACACAAAGTTCTTAGAAGTTGAACACAACAAATCAGTCCCAAGAAGATGCTATGAGATGCACAGACTTCGCTAATTTGATATTTAGAGTATAGAAGTGTACTGTACTTGGTATTGTGTGATCATGATGTAAACCTTATCTATATCTTTAAGTATTGTTGTCCATAATTTTCAGTCTACTTTGTCAAGTAACCAAAATAGAAGTGAAGTGACAATTCTATTTCTACATCTTCCTTACCGGAGACAAAAAATAATCAAGACAGGATGGGATGCTTTAAACCTTTCTCATGTGAATTATCTTCTCATATACTAGTCTATAAATGCTAAGAATTTCACAGGAGTATTAATTTGGAAGCAAAGTGTGGAAGATACCTGTCCAGAGTTCTATGGAAGCCTTCTATGCAGAAAATGTTTCATTGCAGCTGTCCAGAGAACTTTAGCAATCATGAGATACTTGGAACAGGAGATTGCACTTCTCTTTGGGATGGTACTTTAATTGTTGTATTTGAGATCATAACTGAAAGTCTCAAAAGAGGGCAAGGTAGACTACAGAGGGTGAATTTTCACTTTGAAACTCTTATCCTTAGGAGAGATGAAAGTGTGGTGAATGTAGTGAGGATGAATAACATGGGCATAAGTGGTTATAAATTATAATATGTGCCTTATCTCTCATTTTGTCAATATCAGTTATAAAGGACAAGCAAGAGGAAAAATTGAGGCTTGTCCACAACCTTCTTGATCTTTCACACTCCTTTCAGAAATTATTAAAGAAAGCACCTACAAGAGAAGCTCCAGTCACCACCATCTCTACCTTGTTCCCCCTGCCTAATCAACTTTTTCTATTGTCTCAACTTTTGTATATACGAAAGTAATTTGAAGTGGAACCTGTTATCTGAACATTAATAAGGAAACTTTTGAAGCTTGTGGAGGTGCCATGGAGAATCCTGTTAGACATGCTCTTGACACTGACGACTATGCATCTACTTTGCGAATTCAAACAGGACTTGGTAGAGGTGCCTTGAGTTTAAACAGAATGATCAGAAATGACAACTTCAAAAAATTCCATGTCTATGTCTGATAGCTGTCATTTGTCCTTCTGCCGGTTGTTTGTGGAAAGAAACTATTTACTTAAGTGGTTCTAGAGATACTTAAAGGTATAATCTTTTCCAGTTTCTTCCTAGATGGTGCTATTGGACAGTTGTGAAGGACATGCAAGAGGACAAATTGAGGGTTGTCGAGATCCTTTTTGATTGTTCATACTTCTTACAGAAATCCTTTGAGCAAGCATCTACAAGAGGAGCTCCACTGACCACCATCTCTACTTTTTCTAGTCCCTTCTGCCTCATCAACTTTTTCTAATGTCTCAACTTTTGGATACATGAAAGGTAGTAATTGAAGTGAAACATATTATCTTACATCAATAAGGCTCTATACAAGGAATTTTTATTTTTAAGTTCGTGGGGTGCCATGTAGAATGCTGTTAGACAGCTCTCGACACTGAGGACTATGCATCTACTTTGCAAATTCAAACAGGTAACTGATGTGAGGTTAAACTGGGCGATTAGAAATGGCAATCTCAAAAAATTCAATGTCTATGTCTGATGTCTGTTATCTTTCCTTGCTGGTGTTTTTTGTGGAAGGATATTCTTTACTTGTGGTTCTAGAGATACTAAGATATAATCTTTGCCAGCTTCTTCCTAGCTTGTGTTACTCTTGGCTTTTGATACAGAATTATTTGATGAAGACCTTTTGTCAAAGGTCAATGCGACTTCCCTGATTGATTGCTTTGGAAGACTTCCCTAAAATATCGTTTCCAGTGATAAAATGAAAAGATGAGTTGGTAGAGAAAATAGAGAGAACTCTATTCATAGCAAGTGTATATACCCCACCTTAATTCCAACGCAACATAGTACTAAATGACCAAACACATGACATGAAGATTTATCACCACAATTCAATAGGTATCATTGCAAAAATATCACCTTATTGAAAAAATAGTTCATTGTATTGCAATACAAAATAATGTCGTCTAGTTACAATGTCAAGGACTTCCCTATTTGCACAAAGGTTTCTTTGTGCAAAAAAACATTCATTTTGAAGAAAGAACATCTCAAACAGCTCCATTCTGAATAATACGATTTAAATGAGAGGATTAAATTAGCTATGTACAAAATTCTTACTGAAATCTGTGATCAGAAATCAATCAGCTGAAATTTTTTGATTCAGTTCTATGGTTTCTATGACACAGAAGATAGCCAAAACAGTGACCCTTGAAAAAATGGTGGTCGGTAACTCAAACAAGGGGAATGAATGACATGAACAAGAAAAAAGAGTTGAAGGAAGTTGACTCGGGCTCTAAGGATAGTTCAGACTTCAGATCCTTACAAACTTCCATGACATCCTTTGGAAAACAGTGGAATGAGGCAAATTTGTTTTCTGGTGAACATGTCATGCAAATTCTATGGCTGCTGAACGTATCAGGCAGATATGTGTTAACTTTGTGTGACATTGAAGTTCAAATCCATGAATCAACTCTGAATATTTATAATCAATTGGATTCATCCATTCTTTGTCTAGGCATTTCTATTTTCCAGTGTTACCCGGGGATACGTTTCCAGCATAATTTGACCTGTCCCAGAAACGGTGATCCCAGAAACTCGGAAAATTTCAGAAATCCATCCCCTAGCTGTCCCATAAAATTAATGTTTGAGTTTTGATAATTTGTTTGACTTCCACTCCCATGTGAACTCTCAATTTAAATTATTTAATACAAATGTTATATGTTAAGGTTCTATAATGTATATAAGCATGCTTTATCCATGTTTTCATATGAATATTTAAAATTTCCCTATATATTTAAAAAATTCCCTCTTTTTTATATTGCCGCCCCCTACTCCGTGAAAAAAAAATCCATCCTAGAAACCCATTTCCCCGTCCCCCCATCCCCCTGTCCCGGAAACCCCGGGTAACTTAGCTATTTCACGTGTTATGCTTTCTTAAGGATCACTGCTGCAACTACAAATAGCTCTACTTTAATCTTTGGATACTATTTTTGTTTACAATTTAGATGTTATAAATTGAGAAAAATCATTACTAAGAATATCTATTCTTCAAAGTCTCATACTCTTGCCTCTGAGATAGAGAACAAATAGATCAAGCTTGCTAATTTATTTTTTGTGCAAAGCCCCAAAGAACAAATTGTATGGTGTTTATATTAGCAGGCTTGTTTATTGCTTTAGATTTACAAGTAAATTTAATCAGTAAGCTTCCCCTATGAATTTAAGGAGAGGATTTCCTCATCCACTATTCTATTTTGTGTTGCCATGAGAGTGACAAATTAAAACACCAACAAACTTGATGTCAAGAAGATGCAAAGAAAGTAACTTTGTAGTGGATGTTTTAATTTGTGAAACATATAGAAAGCTTATGGATGGCCATGTCTTACCATTTTCTGCTCACATGAACAATCGATAGGCCTTATTATCATCTTTTGCTTGCAAATAAGCAATCAACTCTTGTTCTTGATTGCTTTGAAGCTAATAACTATCACTTTTCAATTGCCAAGGTATTGTTTTATCATTGTTGCCTTGGTTTTGGTCACCCCTTTGAGCACTTCATTTATTTATTGAAGAAAAAGTTTCTAAGGTTTTAAAGGCTCTGTTGGCATTTGTCAAATTTCCAAAACCCCATTGAGTCCTGATAAATCCTTCCATGGTTAGAAATGTTCACGCTTTCAGCCTATTTTTGTGGTTTTGAAACCACCATTGGTAGTCAATGAGGTTTTCACAATCCTTTCGACCTCTGATGAAGTTGTCAAAACATGCTCAAGTCTCGCTTAAAAGCTTCGTCCTTTAAAAAAGTTTCCAAGTCTTTCCCCGGGCATCAGTTTTTACTTTGGTTTCCAAAACTATCTCAGAGCCTGACAAGGTTTCCACAACCATGTCAGCTCCTGACAAGTTCTAGAACTCTTTCAAAGAAGAAGTCACATTATCAAAAAAGTGTTTTCTTTGTTGTCAGCTTGTACACACCGTTCTAAAACCATCATCAGGCCCTAAAAAGGTTTTCACAACCTCGTAGGAGTCCAACACACAACCTTAATTCATTCTCACAAAGGTGGTTCATGGAAGCTTTAAAAGAAGTCAGCTGAAGCAAAAAGAGGTTTCAAAACCCCTGTCAAAGTCTGACAACGTTTCGGAAACCTATCAAAAAGTTGCCCCCTATTCACCGTTGCTTTTCAAAATGTGGCGCCAAGGAAAGATCACCTACCGTCACTAATACTCACTGACAGAGCCGAGAGCGTTAAATCCAAGGTATTTAAAGGATTAAAGTGACTAAGAATAAATCATTTTTACAAGCACTTGCAATAGAATTCGTGAAGGGTTCTGAAGAACACAACAGAATTGAAGGCCGTGAGATTGGTAGCTATGTAGAGTAGACTTCGTAGAAGAAGATACAGGGTTTCAACTAATTTGGTAGGGTTTTGTTTTTCCCATCCCACTACATACAGTGTTTAGTGTTACATTCAAAAGAGGAGTTTTCAAGTAATTCCCGAGGTAAAAATCGCATTTTCTTGCCAAAACTCTTATCCAATTTTTTTTCCAGAAATTAGAATACCCCTGTTTCAGGTAGAATTAGCCACTATGAAAAACACATATTTGGGATACTAAAATATATTGGGTCTGACAAGCATAATGCCGAAAATTGGTGATACCTGGCTAGGGCATGTGAATTTTAAATGACTTCAGGGAGAGAGAAAATAGACATCAAATCACACAATGAATGGTAGAAAGTGGTCTCCTACAGGCAGCTAGTTTCCCTATGTTCGTCCAATGCACTAACCTAGTTTTGGAATGTATAAGTCATTGTGATCTGTATACAAGAGAAATCAGAATAGATGATAATGACCTGCTCATCACCAACAACAGGGAAACCATCAGTGAATGTTTTTGCCTACCAGAGAGAGAAGTTTATAGCGACTTCAATTTCTTATTGTCTCCCCAGAGATATAGTGAAAAGAAAGGGCAATACAGAAATGTGATTGCTAGGGAGTGGTTTGCAACTCCAAAGAAGGGAAAATCAAAATTACCTAAGAGGCTGCAGGGTCTCATTTTGCAAATAAAATTTCAGATATGGTTGTTCTCTTGCATAGACTCAAAGGTAATGAAAATGCTCACGATTTTGAAGACTGGATGTTCTTCATCCAAATAACTATTGTTGGAGAGCAAAACTTAGATTGGGCATTCAATGTTAGTGAGCAATTACATTCCATGATAGTAGGCTTCCCTTTAAATAGGTTTTTCTATATGTCTTCATACTTGTTCTATGCCCTAGATTGAACTAGGTAGTGGTCAGGACTTCGCCCTGCAGAAGTATATGACAATGATGTTCAAATTTATAATTATTACACTCAGTTGCAGCTGGAGAATAGTTACAAAAAGTTCATTAGGGTAAATGAAGCATTTACTATGAGACTATTAAGGGAGAGACAAGGTGACTTGGGTCAGAGGATCTCCCCTGAGCCTATACAGTTGATTTATCAATATGTTCTATATTCAGTTACAGATATTTACCTACATCAGAGTAGGAGGGTTTGATGGTTTACCATATAGGCTGCCTAAGTATGCTGAGGATAAGTTTGTCATTTTAGAAATCTGCAGACAAGTAGCTAAAGTCAATAAAAGGCGCTCTGAGAGGAGAAAGGCAGGTATCCAATCCCCTATAGGCCTTGCACTCTACTCATGCAAATCAGAATCTGATGCCCTTAATATTTAAAGAGATGTGATTAAATATTCTGTGCAATTCTATGAAATGAGATTTCCCTTTGACAGCAAATATTTTGTGAAGAATAACCTGTGATTGGGTCCAACTTTGTACCAGCTTCTAAACTTGAGGATTATTGGGCTGGATGAGACTATCACTCAGACAAAGTGTCACTTTCCAATTGTATTGGGATATTCTAGGTGTTGAAGATGACGAGTAAAATCTTGTAGACCAATCTTCATCAACCATATCCAAATGCAACCAATTATGCATGTAGATTGGAGTATCAAGGAGACAAAAGATATTGGGGTCAAAACTGCTGTTCTAAAAAGAACTCAAGAATGGCTGGCCAAGAAGGCCGAAACATCAAATCTGCAGCCACAAGGAGCAACCCAGGCTCAACACAGACAGCTTCAACATCTGGCAGATCGCTTCCTTCTGGCCAAAAAATGATTCCACCTAGTAGAGAAGGTGATGTCTAGAGAACCCAGAAAAAAGAGAGGGAAACTAGAGAAGATTTGTGGAGATGCACCTCCAAAGAATAAGGGAGCCAAGAAAGAGAAAGAGATCCTCATAGAAGAGATTGTTCAAGATTGATCTGAATCTTAGCCAGGTGAATCCCTTCCTAATGACTCATCTGAACATTCAAGAGTATTTCAGGAAGGCCTCCACCTTGATCCTACTCCTACTGAACATAATATCACTAAGACTCCCCCTTTGAGAAGAGCTCTACATTTTGTATATCCTGGTCCTCAATCAGAAACAAGGACCTTAGCTACTCCCTCCTGTCCTTCATGGCTGGAAAATATTCTTTCTAAGAAGAGGAAAGTAGTTCAAGCCAGTCGACCAGACAGAGATATTGTTGGACAGCTGTTGCAGAGAGCTCCTAAAGCCAAGAAACTGAAGACCACATCTAGATTGATGGAGAATGGCAATACTGGAGATTTATATGTTGAGATAGCTCATCCTTCTGCCCAAAAGGAAAACAATCAGGCCTCTGCCAACGAATACAATATAACAAAGATTAACTTGGGACTATCTAGCAGAAGATGGAGATGTACACAATTTCCAAGATACTGCGTTAAAGCTGGTTTAGAGAACAGCCAAAGATAAACACGATAAGGAGATAAACAAAATAAGGATGAATTGAAGAAGCTGGTGCAGGTCCTTAGTGATTGTTTGAAACCTTTGGTTCAGCCAACTTCCCAACCTATAAGTCAAGCAAGTTCTTCTTTTGACCCAAGTTCTTTTACAGGTAAAGAAAGGGTGAATAAAGTACAAAGTCATGTATTATGGCAGAGTAGCTGAAGAACGGGTGTAAGATATTAAAGCTAAGGGGGGTGCATTTATTGAAAACATAAGAAAAGTTTATGAGGACATTAGGACACTGAAAAAGGGCATTGAAATAGAGATTGCAAATACCAAGCATGAAGAGGCTATATGGCAGTAGGTAGATAAGAATTAAGAGAAATCTTAGACTTGGGCATATATAAAGCAGTGGCTGAACGAATTCTCCCACGAATTGATGATACAAGATGCATAATGTGGAGAAAGAGCATAGAGTGGAGGGGTACATTCCTGAAACAAAAATTAATAGAGTGGAACAAATTACTTAAGGATTTCTATCAGTATTAGTCTGATATCCATAAAGAGCTTCCAACCATTGGAGTGCATTTGAAGAAGAAAGAAAATGTTGGAGATGCAACTATGGAAGAGCTGAAAGGTGAATTTGAAAAAGGCATAGAAGAACTGTTCAACGAATAGGTATTTTGTAAGGAGAATAATAGAATATGAGTATGTTAGCAGCAATTGATTCAGCCTTGGCACATTATGATGATCACCCGGCAACCTACATGACTAAACTAGATGGTATTAGGGGAAAAGACACTCTGGAAGCTACGAATGAAGACCGTCATTATTCCCCAACACGCAGAAATGCCAGCAGTCACTCAAGCACTCAAGGATTACAAGGCTAGGGAGGCAGCCCAACAAGCAAAAGGTGATGCAGGAGCATCTTGGGATCTTGCAATCTTGCATCAACCAAAAAAAAAATTTTCTTTCAGTAGTTTGTCTGTTTGCTTTCAGTCTGGTATTTTTGTTGGTGATAGATGTGCACTTGTTCTTTTTGGTTGCAGTCCTGGCTATGTGTTCGTGACTTCATGTTGGATCATTTCTATGATCGCACCTCATTTGGTTTCATCGCGTGAGAGTTATTGCAATTTCTTTGCGAGACTTTATTGTCCTTCATGTTACCCATCAGTGGTTGGGTTCCAATCTTTTTCCCAATCTTCCGGTTGGTTTTTTCCGAGCGCAGTCGTGCCAGCTCAGTGTTACGTTTGAGGCCGACCTTATTGTATGATCGCGTCTCTTATTATTTGCATTGGAGGTTGATCCAATTGTTTTGGGTCTTGACCTAATTGTTGTAACACGTTTTCTTATTCTTGGAAAATGTGATCTTTACGAGGCTGGCCGATGATTGTAATTTCTATTTAAGCTTATGGACTTGTTCCTATGGGATAAGCGAGTTTTCATAAGATTATCTAGCGCAGCTTGGCTAGGGTTTATAAGAGATTTATGATCTAATCAGGGATGTATGTTTGGCATGTGAGACTGCATGTTGCAAGTCTATTGTAATTGATTCACCGATCGTAATTGAAGGTCGATCTCTCATTTTCTCATTGTTGGCTTGTTGTTCTTGTTATTTCTGTTGTGTTGTGTTGGCTGCAAGGATCGGACTGATCTTTTGAGGTTTCTCCATCCTTGACTGCATCAAGTGGTATCAAAGCTCACGGTTTTGCATCCTTAGGGTTTTCTTGTAGAGTGGCGATCGAGAGAATTTGACCTACAGCGACTAAGGATTGTGAAGATGGCCAGGAGAAATGCTAGAGGTGGAGCACGACATGCAGATCCAATTGTTTTGGATTTGTTGAGGCAAATATCTGCAAGATTAGAGGCAGTTGAGACAGCCCAGAGGAGAGGACAACCTATAGAAGATGCAAGTGATGAAGAAGGAGATGAACATAATCAAAATGAAACAGTAGAAGGAGATAACTAGGAGGCACAACCTGAGTTGAATCAAGGAGAGGAAAGATTCATTAGGGCATTGACTAATGTTAATCGGAGACCCTCATTTCAATCCACCTAATTATCATGATAACCTAGATGCTGATGAGTTGATAGATTGGATCACAGAGATGGATAAGTATTTTGAGCTTGAAGGACTAATGAAGAAAGGAAGGTGAAGTATGCTTGCACCAAATTGAAAGGACATGCATCCCTATGGTGGGAACATTTGCAAACAAATCGGCAAAGAAGAGGTAAAGACAAGATCAAATCTTGAGATAGGATGGTGAGCAAGTTAAAAGCTAAGTTTTTGGTTGAGGACTATCAAGTGAGTTTGATTAGAAAGTTGCAGAACTTGAAACAAAGAGACCTAAGTGTTAAGAGTTACACTGAAGAATTCTACAAGTTGAACATCAAATCTGGTCATGTAGATGATGAAGCTGAACAAGTTGCTCGCTACCTTAATGGTTTGAGGATGTCAATCCAAGATGAAGTCAGTCTAGTGCAGATTATGCAGTGACCCTGTCTAAGTCATAACTAAATTCAACATCAATTTCTTTTCAATTCATTAGTTTCGTATTTTGTCGAACAATTGGCAGGCAATTTCAATTGCAAGCTCTAGGTTTGATTGATATTATGAAATTTCCCCAACTAATTTGCAAAGGATTTTGTAAATGCGTATGTAATAGCTTTTGTCTTTTTAACCAAAAAGTACTTCATACATATAGAGCGTTGCAATTAAACAACTGATTTCGGTATTTTCAGATTTGCTGGAAGTGTAATTCAATTGCTGAGACCAAACCAAAGTGAATTATTGTATGGTTACAAGCTTAACATACCGTAACATTTATTGTTAACTGGAAACCGCGGCAGCATTGCTCTGCATCCCCGTTAACTAGCAAGTGGAAAGACTGGTCCACGTGCCTTCTTATCCTCCACGCGATAGCTTCAGCATTGGCTAACACCACGGTAGACTTCCGTAAAGGCTCAGACCCTTACCCGTGGCTAAGGAGTAATGCCGCGTAGCTCATGTGGTCATGCGGCTCACAGGTTGTGGATGATGTTTTAGACTTACGGCCAGCTATCACTTTCGACGCCAAAGTGCATGCAGTTATGCTAAAAACAATATCAATTACCATACGCGGCTAGGGTAGAGACGCCCAATTGTCAACCTCTTTGCTGCCGCAACAAAAACGGCCTCTTGTGCAGGTCTCAGTTCAAGAATACTCCAGACATTCAGAATTACTATCTTCCCTTCAGCTATAGGCGAACATATCGAAGGAAGAGGAATTGATTATACAACAGCAATCAATTTGCAGATTAGCTTCAGAAGAATCAGTCTTCTAGAAAACTAATTTGACCCTTATACTTTAGCAAGGGCACAGATTTCAGAATAAACAGGAACAATTCCCAAGACCAATTTTAATATAAAATATTCGATGATCGGCTCTAAGAATGAATCCATATTTATAACCCTTTGGTAGCCATAGTTTCCAAAATGATATATCAGTTAACCATTCTCTGGGATAGCAAATTCTAAATAATAATAAAGTATTATTATAATAATATGGCTTTATTATTAATTAATAACATATAGTTATTAATTAACATTAATTAATTAACAAATATGCACTCAAGTGATAAAACCTGCATTCCCTGCTGGTAATGACTGATCAACCTGGTCACCCACTGCATTGCCAAAAATAGTAACTGGCCCAGACTGACTTACTAAAAATGGCCAATCTGTCCACTGAGACCCCCAAAACATACTGTCAACTCACGAGGGTCGCGATGATGAGCTGACCACAATCAGGCTCCCAGAACCTGCTAATTTGGGGACATCACAGTCCTCCCTCCCTGAAATTGCTTGTCCTCAAGCAATTGAGTATCTCACCAAAACCTCCACCAGGATCCCACGTGATATCCCTGTTATCTCGGAACCAACTATAAACCCATGACATCAGCAGCACCAGTAATATAACCTGTATCATAACCCCAAGTGTCTGCGCTAATGAAGTGGAGATCTGGACATTACCAGGTGATGACTCAATAGGAGAATTCATCATACCAAACTTCACTGACTCTCCCCAGTCATCCTGAAACCAATCCATCTTAGGCACAGACCATCTCTGCACCAGAAATGAGGTTGTAAACACTCAACACAGTATAGACTCGATCCCCAGTAGGATCATCATTGCCCTCATCCTCATGCTGTTGCGATGACTCCTCGATCTCATCTGTGTAAACCCACATGCCGCGGTTCACTGCCCCCTTTGGCCTCAGAGCACAAGTATGACCTTTAGAGAAAGGCCCCTTGCACCAAAAGCAAAGTTGTCTCCTCCTCAGGTCCTCTTTGGAAGCATCATCAAATCTTCCCGTTGACTTGCCCTTGTCCTCAACAACTGGCGGGGACTCCTCATCAACAGGTGGAGAACCAGATGACTTCGGGACACCCTTGCTCCGAGATGATGCCTCAAGATCCCGGGCCTCCTTTGTCGCCTCCTGTAAAGTGGGTGGGTCCAAAGACTTAACCCATCCACGGAGTGGCTCTACTAACCCCTCCAAAAATAACATCTCTCCTCCCTCTAGACTAGCTGTCTGCCGCAATTGAGCCAATTCTCTGAAATAAACCTCTGGGTCTTTTCTGTCGAAGCGCTCGATCAGCCTGTCTACAAACTCCCGATAGTCAGTAATCTGGTCATGATGTAGTGATCTCAATCCATTGTACCACCAGTCATGTGCAGTCCCACCTAAATGCAAAACTGCAAATCTAATGGCGTCCTCAGTCATCGGACGCAAGGCGAGGTAGGTGTTGAGCTTGTGGATCCAAGCTCTAGCAGTGACCCTACCGCTGCCATCAAAATGTGCTAGCATCATCTTGCTAGCCACCTGTCTCAAATAATTCTGCCCCATCCTCTGTCTATCCTGTGTTGGCCTTCCCCTTGCATGCTCCCGTTTCTGGGTCAGATATCTGTCAAAGTTCAGATTTTGTTTCAAGGCTGGAGGGAGGGCATCCCATTCAGCATAGTGCGAGACTATATCGTCAGCAAAAGGGACACTCTCAGCATCAACACTAGCTGCATCAACCTCTGGTCTCATAAATCTGGGCCCCTGGGGTCTGAACTGGTCTCCCCTGTCACCTGCCCTATCTGCTCTATCATGTCTTAGGGTTCTAAGCTTATAATCTCTGTGCCTGTCATCAACCCGCGATCTATGTGATGCGACAGAAGCATCACATGATCTCTCCCTATTCTGATCCCTCGGGAGAACGATCTGTCTCAATGTGTCAAAAAGCTCATGTAATACATCAACTACATGATGTTGGCCTGCTGCTAGGCTCCTGAATGTCTCCCTAGCTTCTCTGTCTAAATCTGCTTCAGCAGCAGTTGCGGGTCTTGCAGAACCTGCTGAACCGCCTAGATTATTATCATCACCACCAAGCACTGTGCCAAACTGAATATCTGCATCTTCATTTGGTGGGGGTGTCTGACCTCTCTGGTAGTAATGCCTACCGGGAATGAATCTCCTATCATCTGCCATAACTGAATTCCCAAATAATAATAATCAAAATGAACCCGATTTCCTTGCAGGCTAGCAAGAAACCGCTCTGATACCACTGTAATGACCCTGTCTAAGTCATAACTAAATTCAACATAAATTTCTTTTCAATTCATTAGTTTGGTATTTTGTCGAACAGTTGGTAGGCAATTTCAACTGCAAGCTCTAGGTTTGATTGATATTATGAAATTTCCCCAACTAATTTGCAAAGGATTTTGTAAATGCGTATGTAATATCTTTTGTCTTTATAACCAAAAAGCACTTCATACATATAGAGCGTTACAATTAAACAACTGATTTCGGTATTTTCAGATTTGCTAGAAGTGTAATTCAATTGCTGAGACCAAACCAAAGTGAATTATTGTATGGTTACAAGCTTAACATACCATAACATTTATTGTTAACTGGAAACCGCGGTAGCATTGCTCTGCATCCCTGTCAACCAGCAAGTGGAAAGACTGGTCCACGTGGCAGCTTCAGCATTGGCTAACGCCACGATAGACTTCCGTAAAGGCTCAGACCCTTACCCGCGGCTAAGGAGTAATGCCACGCAACTCATGTGGTCACGCGGCTCACACGTTGCGGCTGATGTTTCAAACTTACGACCAGCTATCACTTCCGACGCCAAAGTGCATGCTGTTGTGCTAAAAACAATATCAATTACCATACGCGGCTAGGGTAGAGACGCCCAACTGTCAACCTCTTTGCTGCCGCAACAAAAACGACCTCTTGTGCAGGTCTCAGTTCAAGAATACTCCAGACATTCAGAATTACTATCTTCCCTTCAGCTACAGGCGAACAGTTCAAAGGAAGAGAAATTGATTATACAACAACAATCAATTTGCAGATTAGCTTCACAAGAATCAGTCTTCTAGAAAACTAATTTGACCCTTATACTTCAGCAAGGGCATAGATTTTAGAATAAACAGGAACAATTCCCAAGACCAATTTTAATATAAAATATTCGATGATCATCTCTAAGAATGAATCCATATTTATAACCCTTCGGTAGCCATAGTTTCCAAAATGATATATCAGTTAACCATTCTCTGGGATAGCAACTTCTAAATAATAATAAAGTATTATTATAATAATATGGCTTTATTATTAATTAATAACATATAGTTATTAATTAACATTAATTAATTAACAAATATGCACTCAAGTGATAAAACCTGCATTCCCTGCTGGTAATGATTGATCAACCTGGTCGCCCACTACATTGCCAAAAATAGTAACTGGCCCAGATTGACTTACTATCGAGACTTACTAAAAATGGCCAATCTGTCCACTGAGACCCCCAAAACATACTGTCAACTCACGAGGGTCGCGATGATGAGCTGACCACAATCAGGCTCCCAGAACCTACTAATTTGGGGACATCACAAATTAGGAGTGTGGAAGAGGCTTACAAATGGGCCTTGAAGGCTGAAGAGAAGCTAAACAAAAGGCATGAGCAAAGACAAAGAGGTAGAGGAGGAAGATTTCAAAGATGTAGAGGTAGATCTACTGCAAATCAGAGTAAACATGAGCCTGAAGTTAAGGACATTGATCGGTATAGGAGGAATGATAGGAGTTCCTATCGGAATGAAGGGCAAGGAAGTGGTGAAAGAAGGAAGTTCAGTGGCACTTGTTTCAAATGTGGTGAAGCAAGGCATAGAGCCTTTGAATGCAAGCAAGGTAATTCGGAGAAGAAAGCAGAGGGCAGTAGGAGAACAAAATTTGTTGATGAAGAGTCCACTGGTTCAGTGAACAACATCAAGCAGAGGAAGGTGCAACCCTGATGACTAGGAAGATCCTATATCATGGAGAACAAGAGAAGTCTATACAGAGGAAGAATTTGTTCAGAACAAGATGTAAGGTACAAAACAAGGTGTGTAATGTTGTCATAGACAATGGCAGTTCTGATAATCTTGCTTCAGAGGAGTTAGTTGACAAACTGAAGTTGCAGAGGACAAAGCATCCTAAGCTATATCAGATTGCATGCATTCAAGATGAACATAAGGTACTGGTAAGTGAACAATGCCTAGTTAAATTCAAGATTGGGAAGTATTATGATGAAGTTTTGTGTGATATTATGCCTATGGATGTGTGTCATGTCTTGTTGGGTAGACCATGGCACTATGATAGGCAAGCCATACATGATGGTAGAAGGAATGTTTATTTTATTGTTGCTAATGGGATGAAACAAAATATGTTGCCTTTAGAGGAACCTCTTAAGAGTGAAGTATGTACTAGTGCAAGAATTTGTTTGGTAGATGGCAGGAAATTTTTGGATGACATGAAGCATAATAATGTATGTTTTGCTTTAGTACCTAAGGAGTAGGAAGAATGTTTTGGTAGAAGAACATCCTAAGGAAATTTCTGTATTGTTGAATGAGTATGCTGACATCATATCTGATAATGTACCTGATGGATTACCACCGGTAAGAAGTATTAGTCATTGCATGGATTTGATACCAGGAGCTAGTTTACCAAATAAAGCAGCATATAGGATGACACTAGTAGAGAATGAAGAACTCAATAGGCAAGTGCAAGATTTATTGCAGAGAGGATTGATCAGAGAAAGTCTGAGTCGATGTGCAGTACCTGTTGTATTCGCACCTAAGAAAGATGGACAATGGAGGATGTGTACTGATTCAAGAGCCATTAATCAAATTACAATTAAGTACTGGTTTCCTTTACCTAGGATGGATGATTTGATGGATTGTTTGAGTGGAGCTAAGTATTTCACCAAGATTGACTTAGAGTGGATATCATCAGATTAGAATCAGAGAAGGTGATGAGTGGAAGGTTGCATTTAAGACAAATGAGGAATTGTATGAATGGTTGGTAATGCCTTTTGGATTGTCTAATGCACCTAGTACTTTCATGAGGTTAATAAATGAAGTCCTGAAGAAATTCTTGGGTAAGTATGTCATTGTGTATTTGGATGACATCTTGATCTTCAGTAAAATCAAAGAGGAACATTTGATGCATGTTAGACAAGTATTGCACAGATTGGGAGAAGAGAAATTGTTGATAAACATCAAGAAGTGTACTTTCATGAAAGAGGAGTTAGTATACTTGGGATTTGTAATATCTGTTGAGGGATTGAAGATGGATCCTGAGAAAGTGGAAGCCATTGTTGAGTGGCCTACACCAAGGAGTGTTGGAGAAGTAAGATCATTTCATGGGTTAGCTAGTTTCAATCGGAAGTTTATTAGAAACTTTAGCTCAATCTGTGGACCGATGATTGAAACTATGAGGTGATAAAAAGGAGTTCAAATGGACACATGGAGCACAAAGGAGCTTTGATTTGTTGAAGGAGAAGGTGACAGAACAACCGGTATTAGCTTTACCTGATTTCAATAAGGTATTTCAAGTAGACTGTGATGCTAGTGGAAATGCAATTGGAGCTGTTTTGACTCAAGAAGGGAGACCTATTGCTTATTTCAGTGAGAAGTTGAATGATGCTAAGAGAAGGTATTCAGTGTATGATCAGAAATTCTATGCTATAATTCAAGCTTTGAAGAAGTGGAGACATTACTTGTTACCTAGGGTTTGTATTGTATACTGATCATCAAGCATTGAACTATTTGGGCAGCCAAGGTAAGTTGAATCAAAGACATATGAGATGGGTTTGTTGATATTTGTGGCCTTTTCGGAAAGATCAAATCAATGACATGTATGCTGAGATGAATAATAAATACTATACCTATTATTTATTATTTATATCAACATACATCTCATTAATTGTTGTATTAAACTTTGAATGAAAGATAAGAAACATCTTTTAGAGGGACGACTTCATATTGTCCAAAAGGGACAACTTGTGTTAATACAATGCGAAATATAGTTATCCGATTCATGTCGGCCTTTACCATTGATGTTGAGGTGTCTTTTTGAATGTCTTCACACATATATATGTGACCTATGGTGCGAATTATCCAAGACATAAAAGACATAACATGTCAAGGAAATTTACTCTATAAGCAGATCCGAATTTGATGATTTGCACGAGTCATACATTACATATGAATTTAATCATTTCGCATTCATTATAGAAGGAAATCTGAAGTAGTCTACTAGATGATCATTGAGGACAAATTCAAGGAGAATTGGACAGCATAAACCAGGTACTATCTCTTCATGTCTTTGTCAATACCTTATTATGTTTTGGTTTTAAAAGAACATCTATAGATTGCAAACCCTAAGTAGAAATCGGAAAATATTAACATGGTATCAGAGCTATGGTGGGAAAAAGATCATTCAGATTTAAGGGATTCAATCTTATCTTTTAAAACCTCCAAATTGGGCCTATGGTTATTACATCTACATTCAACTAATGTAAACTACTCCTTCATGATTTCTTCAAATAAATCTGAATCGATTATCATCAAGGCTCCGCCAATACACTAGCAAGGTACAGTTGGTAAGGCAACAAACATCTTATAGAGGGCAGAGAATATCATATGCAAGCGATTTATTTAATATTCACAAAATTTGGGCAGCTTCATGGCGATCTAAGCACATATCTAGGTCTGATCTAATTACACCTAGGCATGCAAACAATATAAACTCAGGACTGCAATATATACAAAATCCAGTGAGAATGCAAAGATTCAGGTCTAGTGAATACTATCTATATATGAACACAGCAGAAGTGTTATCGGCAAATAACCCGCAGCATATAAGATATTCATGCAGTCAATCATTTATGATCTACTTTGAGAGGCTACTTGAACTTGAGGTTGTAGATTTGCTTCACTATTCGGAGATCCTCATCAAATCAAATTAATACATATTTATATCTACATTTTTGCTAGGAATTCAAGTACGTATCATTGATAAACAAGTGTTCAGGGTCCCAAACATGGGTATAAACATATCAGCTCATCAAACTTCAGGAATAGGAGAAGGGTGCGAAGATACAAACATATATATATATAAGAACAATGCAAAGGATTCGAAAGGGAACCTGGGTAAACTAAATAAGAGGGCGGTCCTGCAATAACAACTAATGTTATATGCTGGGAGAATATTCTATGGGCAAAAGAATAATACAAACTTAGTGAATTTGTCACCATCACAGGGACTTACAACCTATATTTTTGGAGAAATTATGAAAACTTCAATATTGGATATCGCCTTAGTCTAAAATGAATTTGAAGTCTTGTGATTTGGATAGGAAGAATGTGATTATTCAACAAAAAGATATTTGAATAATATGCAGAGTTGTCAATCAATAATTTCGAATTTGATAACATTACAGAGATAAATAAGGGACCTTAGTCAGTAACGTCTCTGCTGAAGATAATCACAAGACCATATGAGCAATCATTTCTGCTACTACTTATTGTTGCTACACTCAACCATCATGAATGCTAATAAGGGTCTGTTAATGCACAATGGTATGAATCTCGGTGTAGCCTATGAATTTAGCCTCGGTATGAATAATGGTAGAGCAAATTATATATTCTATGGATCGGAATACTAAAATCAGCAGAAAGAATCAGAATTGATTCAACACAGGTAAAAGAAAGTCACATCATATGAGAAGTATGGGAGTTATAGTGAGGTCAAGAAACCAACTTGGGAAATTATGTAAGGTCCCAGTTGAGCAATATCATCCCTTGCTCTAATCACTTAAAACCACCTTAGGAGAAATAAAAAGGGTTGAAATTCTTAACTAGATCTATGAAAACTAGCCCTTAACACTTGGTAGGGATATTACACCTTAAAAGGAGAGATTATCAAAACAGGCAAGAAGGGAATTCTCTCAATAATGGATAGAGAGGGAGAGACTATCAGAACAACAATTTTCAAAAGAGAGATCTCTCTAAGGTACAATGCTATATATGTGACAAATTTGGTCACAAGGTACCTTGTCCTTTAGTCTTCACCTTGAGAGGGAGTTTATATATTGGCCTTCATGAGCTTAAAAGTTATGGGTCTAATTCCTTGTTAGATTTTGCAATTTTGTTTTCTTGAAGAGATATTACATCACTTGTTATAAATAAATCAAATGTTACTATCCATTGAGAATATGATTCTTCGCTATGTTAAATCTAAATTATTATGTGGTGAAAATATGATTTTTTTTGTTATACTAATATTTGCGTTGAGGCTCCTGATATTTGAGCGTTGAGGCTCTTGGACATTAGAGCATTGAGGCTCTTAGATAGAATCACCATTGAAGGCTATCCTTCAGAGAACTTGTTGATGGAATCTCACATGAAGAAAATCCACACCTTACATCATTATTTGTGAATAATGCTAACTTATAATTGTTATTATCTTGTGGGAGATACTTAATTTGAGATTTATTGATGATACCTTTTCTGATTACATAGATTTGAGATCTATTGTTATATTGATGATGCCTTTTTTTACATAAATTTGAGGTCTGTTATTCTTATTGAGATGATGCTATACATAGAGTTGAGATCTATACGTGATTATTGTTTACATCATGGAGATAATCTCAATGATGTTTCTTACCTCTTATTACATGTGAACGATGCTTGCATTTTGTGTTATGTTTGAATAACCTTACATCTTGTAGTAGATGATATCACAAAGTATGAGACATCTTGAGGATGATTAAACACATTGACTACATCAGGTATGAATACATTATGTTTTTTATGTTTCCATATTCATTGAGATCACATAGATTGAAATCTATTGTTGAGGACAATAATTCATATGTCAGAATGAGATCTAGTGTGATAGAGATATAGTGATTACATTATGAGGTCAATGTTATTGATCTTCCCTCAAGACCAAGAGGGAGTGTTGATATTTGTGGCCTTTTCGAAAAGATCAAATCAATGACATGTATGTTGAGATGAATAGTAAATAATATACCTATTATTTATTATTTATCTCAACATACATCTAATTAATTGTTGTATTAAACTCTGAATGAAAGATAAGAAACATCTTTTAGAGGGATGACTTCATATTGTCCAAAAGGGACGACTTGTGTTAATACTATGCGAAATATACTTATCTGATTTAGGTCGGCCTTTACCATTGATGTTGAGGTGTGTCTTTTTTACTGTCTTCACACATATACATATGTGACCTATGGTGTGAATTATCCAAGATATAAAAGACATAACATGTCAAGGAAATTCGCTATATAAGCAGATCTGAATTTGATGATTTGTAGCAGTCATACATTACATATGAATTTAATCATTTCACGTTCATTATAGAAGGAAATCTGAAGCAGTCTACTGGATGATCATTGAGGACAAATTCAAGGAGAATTGGACAGCATAAACCAGGTACTATCTCTTCATGTCTTTGTCAATACCTAATTATGTTTTGGTTTTAAAAGAACATCTATAGATTGCAAACCCTAGGTAGAAATCTGAAAATATTAACAGGGTTGAGTTGATACAGAGTTATACCTTTGTGTTGAAACATAAGAGTGGTGTGCAAAATAAAGTTGTTGATGCTTTGAGTAGGACTTTGTTGACTGAGATGAAGATTGTAGTATTGGGATTTGATAAATTGAAGACCTTCTCTGAAGAAGATCCAGACTTTGTTGAATCTTGGAAGGCTTGTAAAGAGCCTACTATTGCAGATAGAAGTCGTTAGATTATTTCATTCAGGATGACATGTTGTTTAGAGGTAATCAGTTATGCATACCTAGGAGTTCCATGAGAGAGAATATGATTAAGGAGAAACATAGTGGAGGTCTAACAGGACATTTTGGCATTGATAAGACAGTAGCTTTGGTGAGTGAGAATTACTTTTAGCCACAAGTTCAGAAGGATGTGAGGAATTTTGTACAAAGTTGTAAGGTATGTCAAGTTGCAAAAGGAAGTAGTCAAAATGTAGGGTTGTATACACCTTTGATAGTACCGGTATGGATTTTGTACTTGGATTGCCTAGAACACAGAGAGGTTATGACTCTATCTTTGTGGTTGTAGATAGGTTTCCTAAAATGACACATAATGTTTTACTTTATAAAATTTTAATTGTTTTAGAAGAAACTGTTTCAAAGAATTTGATGCACGGTTACTTTTAGAAATCTTTAAATACATAACTGATGGACATTATTAAGCATGCCCAATTTTTCAAAAGCTTGATACTGGTTATTAAGTAGAAATAAAAAAGTTTTTCCAATTGGAAAGGAATTTGCAAGTCTGTGCACTTTCAAAATTATATATTTATGTTTTGAAATAGTCACAAGTCTTTGTGCTTCAGTTTATTTCCAATTATCATACTTCTGTGTGAGTGTGGTACATATTTACAAAGTATTTGTTTCCTTTCTTACCATGGAGAAAACTTTCATTCAAAGTTCATATTTTTCTACTGATCTTACAATCTGTGTATTGGTGTATTATTTTAAGATTTTGTTGGCTAAATATTTTGCAAGTCACTAAGACTACAACTTGCAAAACGTGTGTTTTAGGTAGCAGTATGTGAGATTTCTCTCTCCTCTCAGCAATAGGGGAGGCTCCCTTCTTACCGCAGGTG
>MU227519.1:5343656-5361577 GCA_018584345.1 Thuja plicata
TCATGGCCTCATGTAGTGATGGGGGATCTAGGGATTTAACCCATCCACGTAGTGGTTCAACTAGTCCCTCTAGGAATAGCATCACCCTCCTCCGCTCTGAGATGTCGTACACCATCACTGATATGCGCTGAAACTCGCTAATGTAAGCCTCTAGGTTGGTTGTCTGTCGTAACTGAGCCAACTCTCTGGATCTTTCCTGTCGAAGCGCTCAATCAGTCTATCCACAAATTCCTGATAGACAGTAATCTGGTCATGATGTAATGACCTCAGTCCGTGGTACCATCAATCATGTGCAGTTCCATCTAAGTGCAAAACTGCAAATCTAATAGCATCTATCTCGGTCATCGGACGCGGTGCAAGGTAGGTATCGAGCTTGTGGATCCAAGCTCTAGCAGTGACCCTACCGCTGCCATCAAAATGTGCTAGCTACATCTTGCTAGCTACCTGTCTCAGATCATTATGTCCCATCCTTTGCCTGTCTTGTGCAGGTCTTCCCCTAGCGTGCTCCCGTTTCTGAGTCACATATCGATCAAAATTTAAGTTTTGTTTCAAGGCTGGAGGAAGGGCATCCCATTCGGCATAGTGTGAGACTATGTCGTCAGCAAAAGGGGCACTCTCATCATCAACACTGGCTGTGTCAGTCTTTGGCCTCATAAATCTTGGCCCTTGGGGCCTGAACTGATCTCCCCTATCATCTGTCCTGTCAGCTCTATCCCGTCTCGGGGTCCGAGGCTCGTAATCTCTGTGCCTGTCATCAACCTGTGACCGATGTGATGCGACAGAAACATCATGTGATCTCTCCCTACTCTGACCTCTAGGAAGAACGATCCGTCTCAATGTGTCAAAAAGCTCATGTAACACATCAGCTACATGATGCTGGCCTGCGGCTAAGTTCCTGAATGTTTCCCTAGCCTCTCTGTCTATATCTGCTTCAGTGGGCCTGGCCTGGCCTGTTGAGCCACCTGCATTATTATCTCCACCCAGCACTGTGCCAAACTGGATATCTAGATCATCCATGTTTGGTGGAGGTGAATGGCCTCGCCTGTAATAATGTCTGCTAGAGATGAATCTCCTTTCGTCTGCCATCAATGATTCTCCAAAAAATAATGAACCTGATTTCCCTGCAGGTTGGCAGGAAACCGCTTTGATACCACTGTGATGAGCCTGACTGGCTCTGCCAATTGAAACCACTGAAAAATCTATTCCTTTCTTTCTAGGAAAATACTTAATTAACTGGAAACATATTACTATCAATTTAATTTGTAGTTTTGAAGTAACGTATTGCAAATAATGATAGTTTACTATGAGATTGGTAATAATACTCTGAATTTCAGAATTCGTTTCCTTATTCGATTTGCTGGAAACATTACAAATTTGACTATCATTCGAATTTTATTTGCAAATAAAACAAAACATTTAAAAACCTCGTATTCTTGTCGCAGCCTTCATATAATTCCTTGGCGTGGATGGTAAGTGGTGGCAACTATGGCTCTTTGCAACAATGATGGTGCTACGCTGATATCCTCACGCGAGCAGCTTACTAATATCGCGCGGCCAACAATGATCCTCACGCGGTGATACTATCCGTGTAGCCAGACTCCCAACAGCGGTTAGTATGAACGCTACCTATTCTACCTGCCCCACACGCGACTTCTATAGACCCCGCGCAATGCTGGAGTAGTAGTCACGCCCAGCGAACGTCCAGCAATAACTTACGCAGCTGTCTATGTAGCTACGTGTCCACCAGCTGCACTTCACTTCCCAGTCTGCTTGGAAATGGTGATCCGCGCACAACCTAGCGCGATGAAAGATCTCCCAATCTGCCGCGGGTGAAGACATGATAGCAGCTGCGGCTTGAGGAATGGCTCATTTCCTTTCAACAGATACTCGCCAGCAATTGAATTAAGTCCTCTTCTAATCTCTGTCAGACAAATGCTAGAGTGCGAATTCTTACAACAAAATTGACCTCTTAATGCAAGCCTCGGTTCAAATGCAACGAGAATTCAGAATTCCTTCAATCGTATACAGCAGCATGATGAAGAGGTGATTGATCATACAACAGCGATCAATCAGAGATTAGTTCCAAGAAGAATCAGTCTTCTGTAACTAATGTGACCCTTTTAAATCAGCAAGGGCTCAGACAATGAGAGATAATTCTCCAGACCAAGTTTTTATAAAAATATAATCGATGATCAACTTCACAAATGAGCTCGAATTTATAACTCCCCGTATGCTAAAGTTTCCAAAATCATCACCAGTTAGCCATTCTTCAATATGTCAACTTCTAAAAGCATTATAATAATAAAGTATTATTATTATAATAATATAATCATTTTATTAATTAATAACATATTGTTATTAATTAATAATTAAAAATCAATTATTCTTCTGATGAAGATTCCTGCATCCACTACTGTAACAGCTGATCAACATGGTCCTCAACTGCACTGCCAGAAATAGTAACTGGCCTCCAACTGACTTACTATAAATAGTAAGTCCAGAAATAGAATCTGAACACCGAGACCCTCAAAGCATTCTGTCAACTCACGAGGGTCGTGCTGATGAGTTTACCATATTCAGGTTCCCAGAACCTGGTAATTCGGGGACATCACATCTACCTGAGATCCAAACTCAAAATCATGGAGTTTGTGGAGCCTGTCAAGCTAGGAAGCAGCATCGAACACCATTCTCAAATGGCAATTCTTGGCGAGCCTCCGAAGTACTTCAATTGGTTCACGCTAATGTATGTGGGCCAATGAACACTGCTTTCGTTACTGGGTCCAGGTACTTTTTATTATTTGTTGATGATTTCAGTAGAAAAATGTGGGTGTATTTTCTTAAGAATAAATGAGAGTGTTGAATACATTTCAGCAGTATAAGGCCTTAGTTGAGAAAGTCATGTTCTCATATTGTTACTCTAAGGTCAGATAATGGGGGGGGGGGTGTTCATCTGACTTCTCTACTTTTTGTTCTACACATGGCATTAAGCGCCAACTCACCACACCATACACCCCTTATTAGAATGGGGTCGTTGAACGTAGAAATCGCACCATTACTGAAATGGCTCGTTCTATGATGGAACGTAGAAATGTTCCTAACAAATACTAGGTTGAAGCAGTTTATACTGTAGTCTACCTTCTGAATCGGTCACCTACACAGGTCGTTAAGAAGATGACTCTTGAAGAAGCCCGTTCAAGATTCACACCTAAGGTGGGCCATTTGAAAGTCTTTGGTTCGACAACTCAAGTATGGATTCTAGAAGCCAAATGTGCCAAGCTAGACCCCAAGAGCTAGAAACTTATGTTTATTGGTTACAGCAACAATCTCAAGGTATACAGGTTGACTGATGTGGAGACAGATTGTCTCATATTCAGTCATGATGTTGTGATTGATGAGACTACTGGTCTATTTCTCTCTACTACCAGTCTTGAGGATCAACTTGAGAAGGCTTTGATGTGGGTGTTTGTCTTCCTCTTGGTTCCTCTGATGGGAGAGCTCTACATCATTCTGCCTCTGAAGATGAGGAGTCTATTATTCATGATATAGCACCACTTGATTTTCCTCAAGATCTACATACAGATGATTTTGTTCCACCCTCCCCAGGAGATGTTTCTCCTCTGCCCGATGTTGGTACTTCTACCTGTAAATTTTGATCAGACTTATATCAGATTTCTTTATCTTTCAATTGTAATTTTACTTGCTGAATATATATATGAAATTATCTATCAATGAAATGTGTCTTTTGAAGATCTCCAAGTAAGGCTGAGTATTTATCCATTTCAATATCTCATAATGCCTTATCGAACTAGCAAATATATCTTTACCAATAGTCATGCCTTGAGTGGACATGACTCCACAAAGTGGAGGCATGTCTACTCAAGACATGCCTCTTCATTGGCAGCATAAACTTAATAGACAAATACCGATTCATATCGGCTGTTAACAATTAGTTATGAGTGTTAACAAATTACATGATGGAGATCGCCGATAGGAAGATATTCAATGCAAATATGATATGATTAATGATAATGCCCGATCGATCATGATGGAAGGAAATCAATATTGTTCTAATTCGATCATACATATCGATGATACTCTTTATTCAATCAGGCTGATCGATTATGCAATTTTGTTCAATTCAGAATAATGATAAGTAATGACATGCAAATCTATTAAAAATGCATGTATATATATGTCTCATAATTTATCCTTTATCTGAACGAAGCTATTTATTTTCAACACTCCCTCTTAGCTAGGGAATATAAAGAGTATGAACAAGAATACATCACAATAAACTCTATGACTATAGATATCACCTAACTTGTGATAAGAGTATCACCTAACTCGTGATACTAAAGGATATGTTATGCTCAAGACTATAACATTCTTCTTTTATATCCAAGTTATGGAATGTGCACTGACATTAAATCTCATGATGTCTACCATAACAAATCATGGCAAATCGACAAATATCTCATGAGGTTGATAATGATATCAAGTCTCACGATATCAATCAAATAACCAAGAGATTCTAGCTATCATGATATGTCCACAAATATCAAGTCACATGATATTCATCATAATAGTCTATTAAACATCATAAAGTCGTCACTTTACAATGTTAAATACAAGTGTTCACTATCTAAAAGATCGTCACCTTTCAATAATGTACATAGGGGGGCCATAAAGTCATAGAGTCACACATATGACAACAAAAGTTTACACATTAAACATCTTTTATATATATTAGTACAAATCAGTAATCTGAGACTCAATCTCAAAACTTATATTTCAAACATACCAAGTTTCTTCCTGAAGTGTTCAACTTTCACTCTGGAAAGAGGTTTGGAAAGTATGTATGTTGTTTGATCACCTGTACTAATATACTCCAACTGGATCACATTCCTTTCTACCATGTCTCTCACATAGTGATAAGGAATCTCAATATGTTTTGATCTATCATGAAATACTGGATTCACTGAAAGCTTAATACAACTTTGATTGTCCCGGTGGATAATAGTAGGTTTCAAAGGCTCACCAAATAATCCCACAAGCAGTTTTCTGGGCCATACTGCTTCTCTTGCTCTCATAGAATCTGCAATGTATTCGGCTTTTGTTGAGCTTTGTACCACTGAAGATTGTTTCCTGCTTATCCACGATATCATAGCCGATCCTAAGCTGAAGCAACATCTTGATGTGCTTTTCCGATCGGTCACACTTCCAGCCCAATCTGAATCAGAGTATCCATGAAGGTCTAGGTCAACATTTCCATATTTGAGACCATAACCAATAGTACCTTGAAGGTACCTCATTATATGCTTTACAACAACAAGATGTATCTCCTTTGATTCACACATAAATTGATTTAAAGCATTCACTGCATAACAAATACTAGGTCTAGTGTTAACCAAGTACATCAAAGATCCAATCATCTGTCTGTATAGAGTAGGATCTGCAAATCTAGAATCTGTTGTTGCTTCCTTCAATTTGTGTAGATTGGTTTCCATGGGTGTAGACATAGGTCTACAATTTATCATTCCAAATCTCTTCAGGATATCAATGGTGTACTTTCCTTGGTTCAAAACAATACCATCTGATTTCTGCCAAACTTCTAATCCAAGAAAGTAGTGCAATAGACCTAAGTCCATATCAAACTTTGAGGCTAGGTCCTTACACTAAACAATAAGGTGATCTTCACCTGTAATTAACAGGTCATCGGCATATAAGATTAATATTAGCATATCACCTTTGAATATCTTAAAATAGAGATTTGGATATGCATCATTTTTAGAGAGGCCTAATCCCACAAGATAACTGTCAATTTTTTTCATACCGGGCTCTGGGAGCCTGTTTAAGTCCATACAGGGCTTTCTTCAATTTACACACATGTGATTTTGCACTGTGAATCTCAAAGCCTTCAGGTTGCTCTAAGTAGACTTCCTCTTCAATAGTCCCATTCAAGAATGCAATTTTCACATCCATTTGGTGGATCTTCGAAGCTTTGGTTGCTACTATGGCTAGGATTGCTTTGACTAAGGTATATCGGGCAACAAGTGCAAAAGTCTCTTCATAATCAATGCCTTCCTTTTGTGAAAAAACCCTGGCAACAAACCTTGCTTTGTAATTTTCTATACAGTCATCTGCAGCATGCTTGATTTTGAAAAGCCATTTGGAAGAAACAATAGATTTCTCTTTTGGTCTAGGTACTATCTCCCACACATCATTTTTCACGATGGAATGATACTCTTTTGTCATGGCATCTTTCCATACCTGGTACTTGAGAGCTTCTGTAACATTCTGATTTGATGAATTCATCCATCAAGGAAACATAACTTGAGAATCTATTAGGTCTTGTACTCTCTCTGAAAGTCCCTTTAGGTGCTGCATAATTCTTTGCTTCCTCAATCATCTTCGTAGCCCAACGTGATCTCTTTCTAGGATTTTCTACTGAGGTGGTTTGATTTTCATTTACATTTTCTTCAGGATACTCCCTCTGAATCTTAGGAGCAGGATCCTCCTCCAAGTCTTTAGGAGAATCTTGTACTTCTATCTCAATAGAACCCTTTGCCCTTTTAAAGGCTATGTCTTCCTCAAAAATGACATCTTTGCTTAGTTCTATTTGTCTCTGACCAGGTATATATATTCTGTAGGCTTTTGAGGTTTCACTATAGCCTACAAAAATTCCTTTCCTCCCAGTAGGTTCTAATTTAGTCTTCTTTTCTTTAGGCACATGGATGTAGATAGGACAACCAAATATCCTCAAGTGACTTATGTTTATGTCAGGTTTTACACCAGTAAATGCTTCTTCAGGGGTTTTGTCATCAATATGAGAACGAGGACATCTATTTTGGATGTAGATAGTTGTACTAGTAGCTTATGCCCAAAGTGAAGTTTCTATGTTTTGGTCAAACAGTATAGCTCTAGCAGCTTCTACAATAGTTCTATTTTTTCTTTCAGCAACCCCATTTTGTTGTGGGTTGTAAGGTACACTGAACTCCCTCTTAATCCCAGTATTTATACAAAATTCTTTAAAAAGGTTTGATGTGTATTCCTTCCCATTGTTTGTTCTTAAAAATTTTACCTTTCTCCCAGAAGAGTTTTCTGGAAAGGATTTGAATTCCTTAAATCTTTTAAGGATCTCCTCAGATTCTTTACATTTAAGAAAATAGATCCAGGTCTTTCTGGAGAAGTCATCTACAAAAATTACATAATATAAGAAACCTCCTATGGAGGGTACAGACATGGGTCCACACAAGTCAGAGTGGACTAAATCTAAAACATTCTTGGTTCTACTCAAACTATTTTGAAAAGACCCCTTGGTGTTTATCCCCAAGGCACAGCCCTTGCATGCCCCTGAATGATTTTGATTTAGTTTGGGTAGACCTATAACTAGGTTTTTCATAGAAGATAGGGCACGGAAATGAAGGTGTCCTAATCTTCAATGCCATATCTCATTTGTGTCTGAAGTTTCATGAATTAGGGCTTGATTTGCTTCAGTACATAGTTTATATAGATACCCTTGTCTAGTACCTATGGTTTGAGCCTTCTTTAAAGTATAGTTCTTTGGCCATGACAATACTTTCCCATCCATGAAGGTGACCCTGTATCCATTGTCTTCAAGAGCAGATGTGGAAACCAAATTCCTCTTGATACCTAGTACAAACAATACTCCGGTAAGTTGGATAGGGATGCCAGACTTCAATCTGATGGTGCACGTTCCAACACCTTTGACTGGATGTGCAGAATCGTGTCCAATTGTTACTTCCTCATCAATTTCTATCATGGTGTCTAAATGTTCTTTGAACCCTATGATGTGTCTTGATGAGTCGTCTATCACCTAGGTGTTGAATTTGTTTGATACTTGGTTTGATAGTGCAGAGTAGAAGACAAATTTCTCAAAGTCATGCTCTATCTTTGTCCTCCCTACTTTGGCAAATGATGCTTGTTGTTTTGTTCTATCAGGACATCTGATTGCATAGTGCCCATACTGATCACATCTAAAGCATTGTATTTGTGAAACATCTTTCTTCTAATTGGATGAACCCTTTCCATGGGGATTTCTCTTCCTCTTAAAATTTTTCTTCTTACCCTTCTTGTGAGAGTTTGTGTTCAAGACATGGAGATCTTCATCTATGTTTTTCTGGTTGAACCCTTTCTTTATCTGTCTTGATTCCTCCTGTAGACAGTCTGATCTCAGTCGATCAAATTTTGGGAATTTCAATCTTGCACTTATGCCTTGAACAAATGCCTCCCATGAATTTGGTAGACCATCTAAGGCTATAAGTGTTAATTCCTTACTTTCAATTTGGTATGACTGATGATAGTTGGTCCCTCAGTGCAGTTATTCTCATAAAGTATGTGTTCATGGATTCTCCCTTATTCATGCTTATATGATTGATTTGTCTTTTCAGAGCCAAGGTTCTACTGGACTTGCTTATCTCATAAGTGCTTTCCAGAGATTTGAACATGCGATATGCAGCCTCAAGTTTCGACAAAATTGGTACAATATGATCTCTGGCCGCATCCACTATAAGCTTCATGGCCTTTTCATTACTTTCAATCCACGCAGCAGCCTTTTCTGGATCATTCTTAGGTTCAGCTTTGTTTTCTTTCACGAATGAGTCTAATTTATTTTCCTTTAATATCATCATAATTCTGAATTTCCATGATGAGAAATTGTTTGCTCCCTCAAGCCTATCTTCAAATTTTATTGTGCTTGCCATTGTAGAAAGGAATGTATAATAATTTAATTTGAAGAAAATCTGAACTTCTCAAGTCTAATCGGATCGGATCTTCCTTGACCTCACTCTGATACCATGTAAATTTTGATCAGACTTATATCAAATTTCTTTATGTTTCAATTGTAATTTTACTTGCTGAATATATATATATATATATGAATTTATCTATCAATGAAATGTGCCTTTTTCAGATCTCCAAGTAAGGTTGAGTATTTATCAATTTCAATATCTCATAATGCCTTATCGAACTAACAAATATATCTTTACCAATAGGCATGCCTTGAGTGGACATGACTCCACAAAGTGGAGGCATGTCTACTCATGACATGCCTCTTCATTGACGGCATAAACTTAATAGACAAATACCGATTCATATCGGTTGTTAACAATTAGTTATGAGTGTTAACAAATTACATGATGGAGATCGCTGATAGGAAGATATTTAATGCAAATACGATATGATTAATGATAATGCCCGATCGATCATGATGCAAGGAAATCAATATTGTTCTAATTCGATCATACAAATCGATGATACTCTTTATTCGATCAGGCTGATCGATTATGCAATTTTGTTCAATTCAAAATAATGATAAGTAATGAGATACAAATCTATTAAAAATGCATGTATATATATGTCTCATAATTTATCCTTTACCTGAACGAAGCTATTTATTTTCAACACTACCCTCTGGCCTAAGTGGTGGGCCAAGACTATAGGGGATCTTCATGATGATGAGCTCATTGAGTGCAGATCAACTCGCAGAAAGAGCAAGCAGAAAAACACAATCAACATTGCTCTTATGGCCAACATCCGTAGCATCTATGAGCCTCAAACATATTTAGAGGCTAAAGGCATTCTAGAGAAGGAAAAGGCTATGGAGGAAGAATACCATAGTCTTCTAAAGAATAACACCCGGGTCCTTTCTGATCTTCCTCCTGGGAAGAAACCTATTAGCGGAAAATGTGTTTACAAGGTTAAGATCATGCAGAGGTACTTTGGATAAATACAAGGCCAGATTAGTAGCTCGAAGATTCACACGGTCGGAGGACATTAACTATGAGGAGCCTTTTGCTCCTACTGCCAAGATGAACACCATTTGTCTTCTTTCTATTGTGATGCAGGAGCATCCATGGGGCGTTGGCAATCTTGCATCACCCAAAAATATTTACTTTCAGTCTTGTTCTTGTTTTCCAGTTTTCTATGTTTTTAGTGGCGTTCCTTGGTTTTGGATCATTTGTTGTTGTGAACCTCAGGGTTGGTTTTGGACAGTTGCACCTGAGGATTAGGAGAGATGTCGCCTAGAAGAATGAACCCTAGAAGATTAGAACAAATGATGGAGGATTTCCAAAATGAGATGAGGACTGAGATCCAAAATGTATTGACTGGATTGCGGAGGAATCTTGAGACTGTAGATATTGAGATCCTTGTAGATGAAGAAAGATTGTTGAGAGTTATTGCACAAGTAAGTAAAAGTCATAGAATGGAGGTTTCTACTTTTTCCAGTTCATTGCATCTTGAGGATTTGATAGATTGGATTGGTGAACTAGAAGATTACTTTGAACTTGAGGATATCAGAGATCCACAAAAGGTTAGGTTAGCACAGACTAACTTGAAGGGTATGCTGCCTTATGGTGGAAAGAATTGCAGAAAGATAGAGAAGAGAATGGTGAAATGAAGATCACTAGATGGAGAGTAATTGTTTCTAGAATGAAGACTAAATTTATTCATGAGGATTATGAATTGGAATTGTTCAAAAAGTTACAGAACTTGAAGCAGAAGGACATGAGCGTGAAGGATTACACCGAAGAGTTCTATAAGATGACAGTCAGATCTGGACATTGAGAGATATCTAAGGAGGTGGCTAGATATATTAACGGCTTGAGATTTAATATTTAGGATGAGCTAAGTATGTTGAGGATTTCTTTAGTGGAGGATGCTTATCAGTATGCATTGAAGGCAAAAGATAAGTTGAGGAGGAGACAAGGTAATCCTAGAGGAAGAGAGAAGCAAACAAGTAGCAATGACAAAGAGAAACAGACCTTTGAGGTAGAACCTGATCAGAGGACACTTAGAGGAAATGGTAGTAAGGAGTTCAAAGGTACTTGTTTCAAATGTGGTGGCATAGGACATAGAGCTTTTCAATGTTCTGAAGGATCTAGTAAAAGCTTGGGTAGATAGAATCTTGTGGCACATGAGAAGCAGGCTACTGATGAACTTGTGGAAAATGTAGCAGAACCTGAGATGGGAGAATCTCTTATGCTTAGGAGAGGCATGTTGAGTAAGAAGGAAACTGAACCTATAAAAAGGAGGAATTTGTTCAGAACTGTTTGCAAATCAGAGGGTAAATGTTGTAAGGTTGTTGTGGATGGTGGTAGTACTGATAATTTGGTATCATAAGAGATGGTACAAAATCTTGGCTTGAAGAGGCTTAAACATCCGTGTCCTTATGGGATAAGTTGGTTTCAAGATGAACATATGGTGGGAGGTGAAAGAGCAATGTTTGGTGAACTTCAACATTGGGCCTTACAGAGATGAGGTGTTTTTTGATGTGGTATCTATGAGTGCTTGTCATGTTCTATTGGGCAGACCTTGGTAGTATGATAGAGGAGCTATTCATGACTGCAGAAATAACTTGGTCACGATAGAGAAGGATCGGAAGAAGTTTACTTTGGTTCCCTTGAAGGAGGCAGAGGGGGGAATTGCAAGGAATTTGAGCATTGTGAAGAGTCACAGTTCAGAGAAGCAGAATACAGAGGTTGGTATGAATCTAAAGAATGATCTTGGAGGCAGATCTGGGAACCGGATGGTATCAGATAACAGGAAGGGTAAAGTGAAGTAGCAGAAGACTTTGGTAGTTGATCAGATGAAGTCTTGTAGCAAAGATAAATTGGGTGTGCGAAAGAAAGGAGGTAGTGATAAAAGTTCTTTACTACATGATGTTGATGTGAGATATGACAGAGAGAGTACAGAGCAGAGTAATCTGGTGAATCTGACAGAAGGAGCAGAAGTGCAGAGAAAGAAAGTTGCAGATAAAGAGGATATTTGGATTAAGAATGAGCATGGGATTTATGTCCTGAATCCTGTAAGATGTTTATAAGTTCCTCTTATGGAACTATTGTCAATCAGGATTGCGCCTATAGTGAGATGCGGAATCTAGCTATCCTATTGGAACACGGAAACACTCTTAGACTGTGGGTATCCTATGGCGAGAGTGAATCTCCGGGATTAAAAGGTTGGTTCCTTTCAGTACTCACCTATACTATACTTTGAACGAGGAAAGGGATAGAAGAATGTGCTTGTAACAATGGGAAACTAAAACTAAAGGGTGATGCACCAATAATAATAATCAGATTAGCAGCTAAAACCTCACTGAATTACTCATAAAAAGAGCACTTCAAACTCACAACTCAATTAGACAAACCCTGCAAAATTGACTCTTTTGGAAGGTCCTGGTATTCTAATATGTGAAGAGATAAACACTAATGTTTTCTCAGATTCAACATTAGAAAAGTAAGACAATCACAGATCTGCACCATGGGATATCATATTATGTGTTAAACTTGAAAGGATATTGTTTAAACAAAGGTGAAAACACAATATTTAAATCAAATAATTCACCATCAATGCTAGACACAGAAAGATAATCGAGAAGGAATCAGTCTCTGAATCTAAATAATCAGGAAATCTGCTACAAACCTTGAATTCCAATACAATCTACCAGAATTAACAAGATGCAAAAATCTGGCCAAAAGAGAGAGCCCCTAAAAATGAGCTCAAAATACAAGATATAGGCAAAAAACCATGAAGGGTCGGATAAATGAGAAAAACAAGGAAGAAAAGGGGTCGAACTGTTGGAAACATGCAATTGACTACCTCAAAACTCTCCTAGACCCAAGTCTAACTCATGTGGAACTCCAAATTAACTCAACTGCCCCAAAATCATGCACAAACTCTGTGGTCGGATGCAACTGAAAATCCCTCCAAAATAGAGGTGCAACTGCAATGAAGCCCAATTGCCTGTAAGACCCTGCCAATTGATGTAGAACAGAAAATGAACTGAAACTGCCCTCAAGACTGCTCCCTAAACCTGAAGGAAAATAAAAACCCCCCTCTGGCCAATATGCACATGTGAAAGAGATAAAAAACCCTCCAACCACTGAAAAATCAGCTCCATGAAGAGAACCAAGTTGACTCAACTCCTCGTTTGCATAAAAATAATTAACAATCAATTGTTTTATAATTCCAACAATTAATTGTTATTATTTTACAAAATAAAACCATGCAAATGGTATTTTCCAAATTATCCTATTATATATATAATATATTTAATATCTATTAAATAATGAATATCATTATTTAATAAATACTAAATAAGTTATAAAATGCTATATTAATAATGATATAATAGGATATCAAATTTATTACCCATTCTCGGGGCCATTGTTTAATTTTCCCATAAAAATCCAAGTGCAAAAGCCATTTTGACCACCGAATGTAAATAGGGCAAAAAACCCTAAAATGACTTCATTGTTTCAATTTGCCCTTTTGTTCTTTGGAAACTTCTCCTTCACTCTGCGGCGACCAACTAGGGTTTCCTATGATGATTGAAGGTATCTGAAAGATTTTGAAGGCTTCTGTGCATGATTTCTCTTCAGAACTCGGCCTCTTTTACCGGTATGTCCCTATTTCTGGAAATGTGACTCTTCTTTTCTCAGTGTCTTGAACATGGATATCTAGGTTTGAAAATTGTCTCATTACAAATTCTAGGTTTTTTTTGTTTGGACTATCTTTTCTAGTGTTATGGGCGTCATCATTTTCTGATATCTCATTTGAAAAAACGGTGAGGACTTTATGTACTGTATCCCGGATATGAGGGTTTGAACAAAAAAGTTACCAATAAATTCATAATCATGCTTTTCTAAAAACAATAACCAGGGTTTTATTGATACCATGTATGGCTTTCCATGCTATTTATGATTGTTAGCAAAAGCGTTTTTGGTTCCCTTTTCAATGTCTAATTTCAAGCAAGAAAATAGGAAGGAAAATAGCACCGTACTCCACTCTTCTTTTAAGGCATGGGTTTTGTTTGAAACTGACCTTAGTTCTTTCTTGAAATCTTGGTTCTCCATTTTACAAATCTTTTCCCCCATGTATTTTGACCTTCTGGTGCATATGCTACAGCTCCTTATCTTTCTGATAACATCATAAATCCTGCAATTCAGGTGGTCGTTTGTAGCAATGACCTTCACACACTTTTCTAAATGTTCGCACTTGGATTATGATAATGCTCACAACAGTGACATTCAAAACTGTGCATGATAGTCACCCATTCATTATTCTCACTTGAAGTCTTTATAAAGCCATGGATCCTTGATCTCACAATACGAGGGTCTCATGAAGGAAAAGAAGTCATTCCTGTATATCTGAATATCTTGAGCACTGTTAAGGGCATGTATTGTTGCACCATTTTATTGAAACAATGATCTATTGTCCTGTTTACTGTTATGATATCATTGCTACAGGATCCCCTTTGATTATTATGACAACTGATTTTTATGCCCTTGAACTGCAATACTTCCTCTCATGTAACATTAAATGTCTTAGTAATGGCAGCATTATTTTCTTTGATCTTTGTAAACTGTGACTTTGCTGAATGTATTGAAAGATCATCTCCTATGGCAAAATTGTCCTTCCTGTGGAGGGATAACACTATCCACTACACTTCATGATATGTATCTGCTTCCTTACTTTAGCATTGTGATTGTTATTCTTTTGAAATACTGCTCATTCTTGTCGGGTAATATGGCAGTTAGATAGTTATGTATTGAAGGTAGTCAACAGGTGCAACGGTTCGCCTCACACCCCTTCGGTACCTATATGTACTTAGTCTCTCGATAGAAGACATGGGTTTGTACGGGAATACATTTGCATTGTACACAACATTTTGAAGTAATGAAACATATTTGAAGTTCTTTATATATCACTGTGTATGCTTTACTTTCTTGTGTCTCTGTTAAATCATGTTTCCCCTTGAGGGCAAACATTTGGCGTCGTTGCCTAGACATACTCGGAAAGGGAAAAGACTGGATGGCGCACGGACATAATGGGTCTGCCAGTTGCGACGTCCATCGTAGGGAGTTTTAACATCTGAAGGTTAAAAAGCAAATGAAAGTAGGGAGGACACTGCATAAACAATCATAATGAGTTTGCGTTAAGTTTTGATGCCCAATCTTTTAAATAAAGACTATGATGATCCCCTTTTTAGCAAGTATTGGCAATGGCTTGATCCGCTCATCATCGTGACCCTCGTGAGCTGATGCCTGGTTTTTGAGGGTCCCAGTTGGTAGACTTGCTATTTTTAGTAAGTCTGGACTTGCTATTTTTAGTAAGTCAGTTTCCATTTCTGGCAGGGTAGTATCGGCAGTGATCAGTATTCCAGATGATATTCAGTTTGTGCAGTTCTTTGGCTGGGGACTTACTATTTATAGTAAGTCTATTTTTGGCAGATGCTAATTTTGGCAGTGCAGTGGATGGCTATGTCAGTCTGGCATGATCAGCAATGGATGCGGGATTTATCGCATGAGTTCATATTTATTAATTAATAGTTATTAATTAACATTTATAAAATATTAATTAATAATAAAGCCACATTATTATAATAATACTTTATTATTATAATAAATTAGAAGTTGTTAATTAAAAGAGTTGTGAACTGAAACTCTTTTTGGGAAACTGTGACCAAGGATAGATTATAAATATGAGCTCATTTCATTGGGATCGACATCAATTGATTATATTATATTTTGTTTGTTTTCTCTAAGGAGAGGTTCTGATTTGTAAATCAAATCCCTTGCTGAGGTATAAGGGTTTGATATTGAATTGGTTTAGCATCTGGAAGACTGATTCTCCTGGAGCTAATCACTTATTGGTTGCTGAAGTATAACCAATCTCTCTCCTTCGTACTGTGTGCCTGTAACTTGGAGGAAGAATTAATTACTAGAAACTGAATTCTGGTTTGAACTGTGACCTGTAGAAGAGGTCAATTTCATTACAGCTGTGAAGAGATCAAGGGTTGGAATCGAATACATATGCAGAAGAATTGCCAATTCATGACGCCTTGATACTGTACATTGTGGGACTGATTTGCGATTTATATCCCACGCTGAAGTATTGATCAGCAACGAATGGGGTTGGACGCCATTTTGGAATAACCGCAGACAAGTAAGGTAGCCGCGTGATCAAGCTGGGCTACGGGTGTGTTTGTCAGCAGTTGCAGGTGTGTTTGTCACCAGCTGCGGGTGAGGATTTGGTGTTGCGTGGCCTTAGCCATCAGCTGCGGGTGAGAACAAGGAGCTGCGGCAGTAGCTAAGCATTCACGTGGGGGTTTAATATGGTGTTAGCCACTGCTGGAGATTAACGGCGCGCATGGGTAGAATGGTATTTTGCGAATACGTCCATTTGTATTTGATTTAAAATATGGAAAATTCGTTTATGCTTGAATAAAATCATCGAATACCATTTCCAGAATTTATCAAATAGGCAATTCGAAATAATTGTGTATGCTGAGAAACACTAAATTGAAACTGAATATATTAAATAAAGGAGTTCTTGTTACAAATTGTATCTTCGTGCAAAAATCAATTTGAAATTGGCAAAGACATTGAAATTGTTAGAGAATTTGAGTAAGAGTCGGATTGGGCTCATTATAGTGGTATCAGAGCCATCTTCTTGCCATCTTGTGGGGTAGGAAAATATTTATGTAGATCTGTTGTTATAGTTAGAGTGATCAGCACTCTTGCATTTTAGCTATGGATAGATACAGGCGGCTTAGCTCCGAGAGCCGGCGCAGCAGTGCGGGAAATAATGACAAAATAGATACACTAATGGAGAGACTTAGGCTTCATCAGCAGAGGATGGCGGCAAATTTGTCGGATCCAGAGAGAGTAGATAGGGCAGCGAGGTACATGGTTTCTGCCTTTCGTAGGCCGGCATCGAGATCACATGGTAGGAGGCTCGAGTCTTCCCCGACAGGTGTCCGAGATGTGGACCCACTAGTATATAGTGACACCTACTCATGTATCTGATGATAGACACTCTACACATAGACAGGTGGATGTGTCTGTACCAGTGGGTAGACTGCAGTACTGAGCTTCAACAGGTTGAGGTTTTCCGAGTAGTTGTTGCAGTGGGTGCAGAGACAGTTGATACAGTAGTTGCCTCTGATGGTTTAGATTCTCTCGAGGAGAAAATTATTTTCGGAGACTTATATGTCAGCTGTCGTAGTGTAGCTCTGGAGCAAGAGGCGGCACCCCTCTCAGGTGGGATAGGCGAGAGCACGGAGCTACCTTGTTGTGGTATTGATGATCAGGGGGTTACATCTAAGTCAGCGGATGTCGGCTCATTTTTGGGAGTTATTGATTTACATCCTGACATCATTTCAGATGTACAGAGTCAGGAGATAGCAGTTGAGCATCTGTTAGGGGATGTAGATGCAGTGAGTATGAACACTTCGGATGATAATGATATAGACTGCATGGGGGATGACATTCCTTATCAGATATTGGGCGATGACTTTGAGGTGCTCTTGGATGGGTTACAGGATCAGGATTCACAGGGACTCTCTATTATTGGCGATACTACTAGGGTTTCCGCTTCTTCTTTGGAGGTATTAGTTGTGGTACCGACGAGTTGTATTGCAGTTGTAGACGTGTGCGAGGACAGTAGCACACATGGGGTGAGCAGTTCTGGGCCAGTTTACTATCACAGTGCAGTTAGTGGGACGAAGAGCTTGCATAGGAGGTAGGGCTTACAGAGGCCTGCCTTACAGAGGCATCATGTGTCTAGTCAGTTGAAGGTGAGTGACAGAGACATCTCTTCAGTTGTTGATCATTTTGATGCGATTCGTCAAATGTTAGCCGCATCTGGTTGGGGTGCTCCTATGTCAGATGAGCACGGTGATATTAGTCTTTCCCTAGCAGAGGTTCATGCGCTTCGAGAGGTTGTCATGGTCTTGAAGCATAATTACACACAGTTAGTTGCTGATAGGGATTACCTTCTAGAGTGGGGCAGTACCTGTTATGAGACATTATTAGGGAAAGAGGAGGTGGTTGAGCTTACCCAGGAGCTTGAGGTGACCGTGGACTCACTACAGTGTACCCAGTTGGCTTTACAGGAGT
>MU227519.1:5363335-5379909 GCA_018584345.1 Thuja plicata
TAAATCAAATCCCTTGCTGAGGTATAAGGGTTTGATACTGAATTGGTTTAGCATCTGGAAGACTGATTCTCCTGGAGCTAATCACTTATTGGTTGCTGAAGTATAACCAATCTCTCTCCTTCGTACTGTGTGCCTGTAACTTGGAGGCAAAATTAATTACTGGAAACTGAATTCTGGTTTGAACTGTGACCTACAGAAGAGGTCGATTTCATTACAGCTGTGAAGAAATCAAGGGTTGGAATTGAATACATATGCAGAAGAATTACCAATTCATAACGCCTCGATACTGTACATTGTGGGACTGATTTGCGATTTATATCCCACGCTAAAGTATTGATCAGCAACAAATGGGGTTGGACGCTATTCTGGAATAGCCGCAGGCAAGTAAGGTAGCCGTGTGATCAAGCTGGGCTGCGGGTGTGTTTGTCAGCAGTTGCAGGTGTGTTTGTCACCAGCTGCGGGTGAGGATTTGGTGTTGCGTGGCCTTAGCCATCAGCTGCGGGTGAGAACAAGGAGCTGCGGCAACAGCTAAGCATTCATGTGGGGGTTTAATATGGCGTTAGCCACTGCTGGAGATTAACGACATGCATGGGCAGAATGGTATTTTGCGAATACGTCCATTTGTATTTGATTTAAAATATGACAAATTCGTTTATGCTTGAATAAAATCATCGAATACCATTTCCAGAATTTATCAAATAGGCAATTCGAAATAATTGTGTATGCTGAGAAACACTAAATTGAAATTGAATATATTAAATAAAGGAGTTCTTGTTAAAAATTGTATCTTCGTGCAAAAATCAATTTGAAATTGGCAAAGACATTGAAATTGTTAGAGAATTTGAGTAAGAGTCGGATTGGGCTCATTACAAAGACAGGAATAAGAAAGCACCAAATGATGAGTGGGAGGCAACACAGAAGGCTTTAATCTTTGAGCTACAAATAGAACGCCAACAAAGGCTGAGGCAACTTGCCGCGGAACAACTTGTCAGAGGGTTGACCAAAGGGGACCCCGAGAGTGTTACAGAAGGTGCACAGGCCGAAGGAAAGTCGTACACTTCGCCAGAGCATCGAAGGGTGCGAAGCAGCGAAGAGTTGCTTGAAGAGACAAGGCTAAGGAGGGCCTTACTGGGGGAAACTAGAGACTTGTTTACGAATCTACCTCGTACACCACGTACGGAGACTCAAGTTAAAGGTACAGACAATTGTCGTAGGGGAGACCGTACGATTGAAGGTGCCACTGAAGCACATGCGTCCGACAGTCAAGAACCTTTGTTCGGGCCAACGACACCACACACCAGGGTACCAACAAATACTCAGGCACAAGTGTCAGTTATCAATACCACGAACACCACCAACGTGGGTACAGGTGCTGGCACAAGTGGTGCAGGAGCACAAACACAAAATCCACCGCAGGTGACAACCCCCTCCCAATGGCGACCAACAAGGAGAAGTTGCCAAAATTCCACGGAAATGGAAAGGAAGATCCAGTACGACATTGTCGTACGTGCGAGACAATCTGGTCTACGAATGGAGTCACCAACTAGGCAGAATGGGTGAAACAGTTTCCCGCCACACTCAGAGGGGTAGCCATCGACTAGTACTCCGATGTGGACAAAACAAAGGTAACCACTTGGGACGAACTCAAGAAAGAATTCCAAAAGGAGTTTCGACTCCTCAAGGATGACAATGAAATTGTTTCAGAGATATACGGTACCAAACAAGGCAAGAAGGAGACTGTGCGGGCCTACGATTGCCCACTAAAGGAGTTAGTTGAAAAAATGGATAGCCAGCCAGCGGATGGCGTGAAGAAAAGATGGTTCGTGGAGGGCCTGAAATCTAACCTACAGAGGAAAATGAAGATAGTGCCCCCCACCTCATACAAAGATGCCTATAACCGAGCGATGGACTTGGAGAGTGAACAGAAGACCTCCAAGAAGAAAAGAAGCAAGTCCTCTTCCGACGAAGATGACACTCCGGACGATGACAGTAGCAGTGATGGCGAGTCGAAGAAAAAATCCATGGCACTCCAAAAGGACATGGAGAGAATGATGGAGTTCAAGACCATGAAAGGGGTACCAGCAAGGGGGAAGATGACGTGGTGTACGGACTGCAAGAACGGTCATACAAAGGGGTCGTGTCCCAAAAAGGCATTTTGTGACATTTGCCAGATCATGGGCCATTCCACCAAGGAATGCCCATACAACATGAAAGTGAGGAATCAACAAGTGCTATTTTCCCAAGAGCAACCATCTACATCGGGGGCAACGGAGACTAACAATAACGCATCCTTGGGCGGGTACGGAGGCAACCAACGTAGTGGCAGAAGGGGCAATAACAACACCAACACAAGGAGTCGAATACAATATGACTCCAAGGGTCGGCCGATGATCTAGTGCCGAGCTTGCAATCAGTGGGGCCACTTTGCAAGGGACTGCGACAAGGTTCACACCCCGCAAAAGCTATGCCACTGGTGTGGTCCTGGCAACCACGAGGATGCCAACTGCCCAAAATTTAGGGTCAACTATCTCAACATCGAGGGAACCACATATCAGAACCTTCAAATAGAAAAATAAAAAGAAACATGGGAGATGGCTACTACCTCGGGCCGAAGGGAGGCAGAACAAAACATTCTGAGACAACTGCTACATGTAGAGGTACCAGTGAAACTCCACGATCTCCTTCACACCATGCCTCACTTGGGAACGTCGTTGTTGGAGAACTTGGCCACGCAGCCAAATACCACACGTACAGACATCCCCGGAGGGTCTGCAACTGACCCGATGATACTTGTTGTAAACAACGGCAGGTACCCAGCAGTCGTCGAGATGGGCATCCTTGGCACCATCCTGACAGACACTATAGTGGATGGAGGGTAAGAAGTGAACGTCCTTCCGGAGGAGACATGGAAGAAAATGGGCAAGCCAACATTGTGGCCCCCAACCTTCAACTTATTGGGCGTCGATCAGCAAGGTATCAAACCCCTCGGAACGCGGATGGCACAACGAGTCACCATTGGCTCGCAAACATTTGTACTAGACTTTGTGGTGATACCTTTGAAAAAGAAGGGTTACGATGTCATTCTGGGTCGAGGGTGACTGGTCACGACAAAGGTAAACCACAAGTGGAAGAAAAACACCCTCTCGATGGAGAATGGGGGGAGGAAGTTCACCATCGACCTTCGCACCCAGATGGTGAGCGAAGAGATAGCCTCTTCTTCAGACTCAGAATCTAACGGTGAGAACAACCGAAGGGATGAAGGAAGGAGTTGTATGGAACCTAACGAAGAAGGCGTCTTAGAATTGGAAGTGTTCAAGAGATGACGCTGACTCCATGAACGGTCTCTTCCACTGGCAAATAGAGGACTACGAACTCTTCTGACCGGCATGCAATGTACTAAGTATTGAGGAAGAACCAGAAACATTTCCCCTGGAGTATGGTGAATACAAGGAAGGGGATGCGAAAGTAAGGGAAGAGTATAAGGAGCCGTGTGTCAAACCAATGAATCTGGGCAAGGAAGAGGAACCTAAGATCATTCTTGTCGGTGATGATTGGAATCCTGAGTGGAAGGCCGCAACCTTCAAAATCTTTATTCTCCTTCTAATTTACGGGCGAGAGACCGTGGTTCCTATAGAATTTATGGTTCCAAGCCTTGGGATTGCCATTAAAAACAGACTCAGCGACATGGAAAGCTTGAGGGAGCGGCTACACACTCTCAATAAATTAGATGAAAGAAGAATGATAGCCCAATGGGCAATTGAGGTTGCACAATAGTGGAGAAAATACAAGCACCTTCGTCGGATGAAGTTTACGCCCGGCCAGTTGGTATTGAAGTTTAATGGGCGAAATGAAATTAAACCTCTCAAATGCAAAGTAAAGTGGCTAGGCCCATATAAAATTCGGAAAGTTGGAGCGAATGAGGCAGTGAAGTTACGAACGCTTGACGGCCAGGAGATTTTGGACGTGGTCAACGGGTCGAAGCTAAAAATATATCATGAACGACAAGACGGTATCGACAGAACCAACTGGGGGAAGGTACGCAATTTAGAAAATTAAAAAATTAAAAAAAAGTTCGTATGGTACCATACGGTCTGCGATCGTACGAATCCGTACAGCCAACGGAAAACATTAAAATAAAAGTGTTTTAGATAACAACATTGAATTATAAACCGTACGGATGGCAAGGGAAGATATTAAAAATAAAAATAAATTCGCTGTCGTACGGCCACTCAACAACAAAGGAGTTTGGAAGCGTATTTTTTGTACTGTACGGACAGCAGGGATAGTAGCGTACAGCAGCCAAAGGGGAGTTCAAGGAAGCCAATCCGTACGGTGGACAGGGAGAGACGGTGCCCAATGGCTATGACAATGACCGTACAATTGTACGGATAACCCACAAGTGGAGTGGCATTCAGGTTCCACGTGGCACTGAGTTGCTTCAATATAAGTACGGTGGGTGTTGTAAAGTATAGTCGTACAATTCTAGTGAAGGCCACCAGGTAGTTAGGGATTCCCCAACTGTTATTTTTCTATTGCATAACGACAAAGAAGAAAGTCACAGTTATTGACAGCACAGTTATTGACAGCTCAGTTATTGACGGCATCACATTCGAACATTCAAAAGAAACGGTTATGGATTCGGCTGGCAAATGGAGTTGGAGAAAACAATTGGAGAACACGAACAAGAAAGCTAAGGTACTACCCTCAGGAATGAAGGTTGCAGGCGCAGGGATGCTAGGATGCTGGGAGTTTGAAGAAGAAAGCAGCAGACTCGAAGGAGGCAGTGACTACACACACCATCACATTCGAGGGCTTGAATGGCCTAGAATGCAAAAAATGGTGGCAGGAGACACCTGAGGACGACACGTTGAAGAAGAGTCTCAGACACGTAGAGGTTCATTGGGCTATTTTAATGCCCTTGTTTTGTATTAAAGATTTCGAACCTCAGCTACGCCAAATGATAGAATCATTTGATACATTTTCACGTACCAACACCTTCCGCTACCTGGGACATAATCTCACAGTTTCATTCCACGCCGTTGATTTCAGCCGGGTTTTTGGAATTCCAAGAAAGAGGGGGCAAAAGATTGACACCAAGCCCAAGAAAATGGCGCAAGAGGTCAAGGAAAAATGGGTACGAAGGGTTGCAGGAAATGTCACCTCTAATAAAGTGGAAGCCCTAGCAAAAACAACAGGGAGAGGATTGAAGAAGGTTGAGATCACTGAAGGGCACTGGCGATGCATTATGGATGTCATTAAAAGTCGGCTCACCAGTGCCAGCAGAGCCTCCGACATCACCATTACGCAGATTCCATTGATGTGTGGTATACTAAATGGCATAGTTTATGACTGGGCAACGTTACTTGCTCACAAGACGTATGAATTCATGACCTTGCAACACCGTATTTTTTAGATGCCACATCATGCCATCGGGCTATTCTTGGAAGCCACGCGACTGCAGATTCCAGAGGAGAAGTTGGTGTTGAGGCCGAAGAGTATTATATCTACAGACAAGCCCTTGATCTTCTGCTGGAGTTATTTGGATATCGGAGAGGTATTGTCCGAGCTGAAACGGAAGCGATGGCAGAAAACAGAGTAGGAAGATATCGACAATGGCCGAGAGCTTACATCATCTGACAGTAGTTCCTCGGAGACTAGTAGCCACAACCGTATGGAGTTGACGGTGGAGTCCACACCACGGCCTGTCTTGTTCACTCCACCACAACTTGGGGCTATTTAGTACACCCCAGCCATGACTGCTGCTATACTTACTACAGTTCCCAGTCCGGCATTCGGGCAATCGAGGGCACCAGTGATTTTGAGTCCTGTTGCACCTCCGGAGATTGTAGTCGTTGTTGCGGAGCCATGTGATCCGGTATCGGTTGAGGTTGTCCAGATCGAGCCCCCAGAGGAGAGGGTGGGGCAGGTTGTGGACGAACAGTTGGGGGAGACCGATCACGACACCCGGCAGACCACGATGGAGTGACTTACTATGTTTGACATGGCACCGATAGAGGAACCCGTAAGGTTCTCCCCTCATCCGGAGGAGATAGTTCAAATAGAGGCACCAATGGTGGTCCCGATGGAGGTTCGGATCATATTGTTCTCTTCTGAGGAACAGCAACAAGAGGCGACTAGGGATAGTGAGGATAGTGAGACAAGGCCCGAGAGTGCAGTTATTCATCAGCCATGGCGAAGGGATGACATGGAGGCGTTTTGGACAGAGGTAGTGACTCGAGGACGGGAGATGGTAGTTAGCGCGCAGTCGCAGGCAATGGAGGATGTAGCCGCGGACTTGCAGCGCCTCCTCACCTTCATGAGGAAGGAGTGTCCTGTCCAGTTTGATTCATGCTTCAGCGGGGATTGGCCCGGTTCGGAGACACGGGCTATGTTGGATGCTTGGCAGGTGGCAGAACCTATCGTAGCCAGTCGGATCGAGTGCTTGGTGACTGACTTGGAGAGGGCATTCCGTGATCAGTATTATACAGTACGACAGTTGGAGCAGTCCTATGAGGTTGAACATGAGGTGGCGTCCAGTGCGCAGCATGTGCTAGCCACTAACATTGCTCGGTTGGAGCATTCCTTGGAGGAGCAACGTAGGGAATGGATCACCCGGATGGCTGTGTGGGATGAGGAGCGTGTAGCCATGGAGGAGTATAGGGAGGCTCAACAGAGGTAGAGGGCCAACCGGGAGATACAGGTTGCAGCAGAGAGGGATGCCCTTACTCAGCAGCTCTCCTCACTTGCCGAGGAACGAGATCGTGTGGTTCAAGACAGGGATCTCGCACAGGCTTTGGCGGATGGCAAGCAGCAGGAGCTTCTAAAGGCAGCAACTATGGTGAAGTCTTCCTTGGAACACGAGCTGTGGGTTGAGAGCCAACTAAAGGCTAGGACAGCGCATGTGTATGCCCTCCGAGCACAGTTAGCATAGCTCTCAGGATCAGCCTCTTCAGGGACGCCTTCTCAGCCCCTTCCTCCGTCATGATTTTGGTTTTGTTATGCTTATGTAGTTGAATGAGTGTACTCCTCCCATTTTGTTGTTCTGACCTGGACAATTTTGTATGTTGTCGTTCAGAGACGACTTTCTTTTTGGGGGGGATGATGTTGTCGGGTAATACGGCAGTTAGATAGTTATGTACCGAAGGTAGTCAACGGGTGCGACAGTTCGCCTCGCACCCCTTCGTTACCTATATGTACTTAGTCTCTCGATAGAAGAAGACATGGGTTTGTACGGGAATACATTTGCATTGTACACAACATTCTGAAGTAATGAAACATATCTGAAGTTCTTCCTTATATATCACTATGTATGCTTTACTTTCCTGTATGTCTCTGTTAAATCCCGTTTACCCTTGAGGGCAAACACTCATGGATAAGATTTTCATGCTTTTCTGAGGCTGCTATGTTGATCATTGATTTCCTGTAGCTCTCTCTTGTTCTTCATGGTGTTTAACATATCCTTTGTAGTTGCTTCAATCCACATTCTTTGAAATGAAAAAACAGTTAAGTCTGCTGGAAACAACAAAAATACCTTGTGTATGGTGAAAACCTTATCTTGTACACAGTACATTAATATGGCATGCCTCTATTCTGAGTTTACTGTATCCCTGATGTTTGGGTGTCGGTATCTTGATTTCCATACAAAGAAACTAATTCAGGTCCTTACACTGTACCTCCGTGTCTATTGTTAATAGTGAAAACACACTCCTTGAGCACTGTACTTTTGCATATTGATCAAGGTTGTCTTCAACTCACTCAATGATCTATCTCCATGACTCCACTGTCATGACTGTCCTTTGTCAAATGATAACATTGCTTTCTGACATGACTGCAATCGCTATTATAATTATGGCCCTGCTTCTGAAACATCAGTGCTGCTCCTTAAGGAAAAGACTGGAAATGATCATTGTTTGGTTGTATTCATGTTTTAATCTCTGTTTGCTTATGACACCCATTGTATTCATGTTCATTGCATATGGCTTTTGGATCACTGTTGTCCACTCATGCTTAATGCCATAAGTCTGATTCATATGTGTCATGCTCCTCATGGACCTGTTATGAGATTATATCTATCTTTGGGTATCTGCGGTTCTTCTTCAGCATCTTGCTCCAGAAGGCTTCTTTTCCAGCTAACAGATATCAGATGTTTCCAAACCTTTTCTTGAGTCCCATAATAACAAAAATGTATCTTCATGTGAATGCTTGATTATGTGTATAGCATAAGTAGCACTGCTTCTCCTCCAAAGATGGTGATTAATTAAAATTCAGCTTGAAAGCACAATTCTCTTTAGATTTCAAACAATCAAATGGACTATCCTTTAAACATTGTTGTCCCCTGTCATCTCGTGACTTGATCATTTTTGCTCCTCAATGTATGCATAGTTGCTGTGTAGTCATTTCCATGCTCTGTTGATGCTCTTGTGACTCCATATGTACTGTGATTTCATTACTCTGTAACTGCATCTGAAACATTAGACTGAAAGGTTTCGTGTTAAGATAACATGTCCCTTCAACAATCTATATCTTTAATCAGGTTCCACTAATGAAATAAATATCAGGTTAAAAGGTTTCATACTAATGTGTATGTCCCTTTAATAACCCGTAGCTACTCTTTCCTTAATCTGCAACATGATCAAACAAATTAAAAGGTTTCATACAAAATATGTATGTCCCTTTGATAATTCTTGGTCTTCATACATGTATCTGCACATGACAAGAAATCATTAGTATTAAAACATCTGCTTTAGTTTATTTTCCTTCTTGCTCCTTTGTATCTGAATGTATAGCAGTCTTTGCACTAGAAGTGAGGCTTCAGATCCTTCATTGCTCAGTCCCAGGACTGGCCTTCTTCTTTCATTCTCTCCTTGCAGGTATACTTTGAGCATGTGGGGCCCACTCAGCCAGCTCATCAAGACTCAACAGTCCGCCATTAACAGGCAATGGCGGATCTCTCCTTGCTCCTTCTATCTTGACTTCTATACATTTGTACTTTTTCAAATTGTTTTCAAATCTCCACGACTTGTGTGGTTTACATTTATTGCACTGTACCTTCCTTTCTTTGTAAATGAAAAGATGAATAAAAATATCATTGTATTTGCAAAAGAACTTATGGTATTCTTATGTAAACACTCTTGCATTTATCTGTACTATTCTCTTTCACGTATGAAAAAGAAGAATGATCTTTCCTTTTCTGCATTTATTCTCTTCTCAGCTTTACTTTCTGCACTCTTAATATCAGTCCAAACAAAACACCTGAAACCTAAAAGTTTTAAAATGAACCAAATGTACCTTAACCTTGTTGAACAGCTACCCAGCTCTGCCAATTTGAGTTGGATGAGAAAATTGGTAACAGGAACATCTTCTCACCAGGGGTGTTTGATGCAGGAACATCCTTGGGTTGTTGGCAATCTTGCATCACCCAAAAATATTTCCTTTCAGTCTTGTTCCTGTTTTCCAGTTTTTTGTGTTTTTAGTGGCATTCCTTGGTTTTGGATCATTTGTTGTTGCGAACCTCAAGGTTGGTTCTGGACATCATGTTTTACTTATGTCTGGGTTTGCACCTCATTTGGATTCTTTGTTGTGAAGATATTAAAGATTTATGGTCAGTTTTGTATGTTCTACATGTTCCAACGGTCAGATGGAGTTTTCTGATCTCGCGAAGCATTTTCCCGATCGGTGATGCTTGGTGACTCATATCCCGATGTTCTTGGGTCTTTGGCCGACGTCTCTCTTGGATCACACATCATTTATACATCTTGGCAATGAGATCTTATGATTTGGGTCCTGACCTATATTTGTACACGTTACGTTTTCTTAGTCTTGGAAAATATAATTGTTCTGGCCGACATATGTGTTGTGAAGGCTCTATATATTGAGGCTTCTGATCTTTGTTTAGAGAAGGTAGAAAAGTGGGGGAAGTAAGATAACCTTGGAGGTTAGCATTAGGGTTTAGTTCTAGATTTTTGTTGTAATCAGGCATGTATGCCGAAAGTTTGTAATCTGCATGTTGCAGGGCAGCGTGAAGTAAATCTTGGATTAGTGATAATGCGAAGATCTGTTGTAGCATCTTGATTGTCTATTCTTGGTTTTGAGTTGGTTGTTTTCATTGTGTTGACTCTTGCTGCATGGTTGGACCATCTCCATTGGGGAAACTCCTGCCATGACTGCATCATATTGCAGCCCAATTTGATGGAAACTCCATCAGATGGATGTCAAGAGTGCCTTCCTCAATGGTGAGTTGCAGGAAGAAGTCTACGTGATACAGCCTCCTGGTTTCAAGGTTGTCGGTAAAGAACATCAAGTATGTAGACTCGTGAAAGCAGTCTATTGACTAAAACAAGCTCCTCGGGCATGGTACATCAAGATTGATCAATACTTGGTTGATCATGGCTTCCAGCGAAGTCCTTCTGACACCAATCTGTGTGTCAAACACTCTGGTAATGATATTCTTTTTCTTGCTATCTATGTTGATGACTTGATCATTGTTGGCAGTTCAACACATTTGATTGCAACAATCAAACAAGATGTGCCAGGCTTTTGACATGACAAATTTGGGTGTTCTCCATTATTGCTTGGGTATTGAGGTTTGGGAGACAGCTGGTAGTATTTTTATCTCTCAGTCTAAATATGATAGAAGTTTTCTTGACAAGTTTCGGATGCAAGGTTGTAAACCTACCTCCACACCTATGGAGAATGGGTTGAAGTTGTCAGCCAGACCTGATTCACCTATGGTAGATGAAACCGCATTTAAGCAACTAGTGGGCAACCTCATCTATCTCACTGCCACTAGACCTGAGCTCAGGTTTGTCGTGAGTTACATTTCTCGCTTCATGACAACCCCAAAAGTTGTTCATTGGGTTGCAGCAAAGCGAGTGCTGGGATATATGAAAAACATTTCAAATTTTGGCATTTTGTATAGCAGGCGCAAGGATCCAAAGCTGATTGGTTATACAGATTCAGATTGGACAGGTTCAGTAGATGACAAAAAATCTACTTCTGGATATGTCTTCAGTGTGGGTACAGATGCTATAACATGGACCAGCAAGAAGCAACAGGTTGTGGCTCTTTCCTCCACTGAAGCTGAATATCGAGGATCACTTAAGGCAGCATATGAGGTGGTTTGGCTTTGAAGGATAATTTCTGACATAAAAATGTCACAAGCAAGTCCTTCTCCCTTGTACACTGATAATCAAGGGGTGCTCAAACTGGCCAAAAATTTAGTCTTCCATGAACGTACCAAGCATGTTGAGCTTGATTCTCATTATATCTGCAAGTTGGTAGAAGACGAACCAGTTCAGCTGCAGTATGTTCCGATAGAAGATGAGACTGCAAATATTCTCACCAAGTCTCTGAGCCCTGATAAGTTTGTCAAATTCAGGGGGCAACTTGGTGTAGTTGATAGATTGACCATTAAGGGAGGGTGTTAGAATAAATATTTATTTTATTAATGGTCAATTATGTAATATATTAGATAAGATTCTTCTAGATCAGTTTAGTTAGAATCTTTCTTTTTTAGTCATTTGTTTTCTTCAATTTCTTTTAGAAACTTCAGCAATGTAATTGCCTTTATAAGGTTGCTTATTTCTCATTAATAAACAAGCAATTACCTGTCTCATTTTTTTTCATTAACTGCATTTATTTCATTGGATAAATGTTGATTGTCTTTCATGCTTTCTGGTTAAAAGCACATCCCATTTTATTATTCAAAAATCAAAATTTGATCATGTAAGGGAGATGTGACTTCTAAAATTTAAAGGGAAGTTAATTTTCATATAACTTACCCAACTGATGGTAGTAATTTGTCTTTATTAATTGAACAAGAATAGAGTCAGAAATAATTCATTTTTATAAGGACAACCTGTCAACCAACAGTAATCAACTGACCTAACATGTAACTAATTTAATTTTCATATAACTTACCCAACCCCTGGTAGTAAATTTTCTTTAATAATTGGACAAGAATAGAGTCGGAAATAATTCATTTTTATAAGGACAAATCTGTCAACTAACAATAATAAACTGACATAACATGTAACTAACATAAAAATGGAATATTTTGTATCCATTAAACTTGATAGTATAATATATAAGGTACAGAATCTCTCAAGGAATTAGATTAGCTGAAATATAAATAGTAGATCATTTATCACAAAGTTTACTAAAGCATTGAGTCCCACAGATCCATTATATCAGAAGTGTCTACAAAACTTAAACATATGCTTAACACATCCCTACGTGCATATGGCCGTGCTGTTTAAGCAATGATTATGACTAAATGAATGAAAGATTGCATATTCTTTTTATGGATGTATAAAAAATTAAAATATATTAAAACAGTTAACTCACATTTTCATTTGTGTGATGCCCATGGTTTCTAATTATTTTGGGTGCAATGCTGTTTTATTATTTCCAGACTTGTAGAGTGATCACAATAAATAATCCTCCATAGTTAGAATTTTACTTGTTAAGAAAGTAGAAACTACTCACCGCAAGCTCTTCCCATAAGCTCTTTGGTTTTGCTTGTGAATCTGCATCGGCTTCCCAGTTACGAAACTCTGTTTCCAAATCCCGGAAGAAGTCTCCTGCAACATCAAGATTCAAAACTAGATTGCATTATTTGTGAGCACATTACTCATAGAGACACGCTAACTTTTGTACAATATAGTTAACCTCCCAGCATCTATTGTTTCTATTAAAAAGGATGTACATCAAATATAACTATAGATATTTGTAGATCTTTAAAAATATCGCCTGCACCATACAAACCAGCTCCCCCAAGAGCTAATCACTTATCTTTACAACAAAAATTATATTTGTAGGCACCAGGCCAGAAGGGAATTGAAATTCTCTTGCATAAATTCTGGAGAATCTTAGGTCAACTTTATTATTTCTGATCTAGGGAGAATGGACAATCTCTTCTATGCAATCTGAATGCAAGAACGCATAAAGCTGAATCCCTTTCAAACAGTATACATATAATAAAAACTAACAGAAATGTTAAAAGCATCTCACCCAGTCCATAGAACTCATCCTCATCTCCAGATTTCTTTTGAAAACCCTCCTTAGTTTCTCGACTTGAATCAGCTTCATGGTTTCTAAAATCATACTTAAGGCGAGAATTTGAGTCCAATAAAGTATTGTATGCATGCTTAATGCGCATAAACTTTTCCTGGGCATTCGGCTTGGACCAATGACAACAAAAATCAGGATTTTATCAAATGTTTCTGATTTAAAAATGCAAGAATAAAATCATGCAAGAGAACAATTGCTTATGATGTGAATCAAAATAGTGTACCATAAATATCAAGACATCTAAGCAGTAAAATGTATCATTCTGCTTAACTAAAGGAGGCGAATTAAATTTGTCTTGTTTATATCCACAATCGTGGATTTTTTGGATCAGAAACGAATTTGTTGCCATATACTTTACTATTTATTTTAACGAACAGCATATTAGAACCATCTTCTTTAGACTTGTATTTGATGAAATTTAAGGTAAAATATTACCTTTAGAAGAAAGAACATTTGGCAATTGTATTTGCTCATCATTTTGCCTAGGTGTGTCATTTTGACTCAAGAATGTTCTTATTATTTGATACTTATGATTGTTAAAAAATGCAGCCCAAAGGAAAAAAAATGGACAACCACAATCAAAGTGGGGCCAAAAAGGAACTATATTTAGCACTTAAACTCAGTCATCATGTCAACACTTTGAATGGTAATAGGAACATTTCACCTTGGCCATAGGGCTCAATTGGGCATGTCGGCCATATTAAAAATCTAAGGTGAACAATTACAAGAGAATTATGAAAAGATTGACTGCTAAATGAAGTAAAATGTTTGGCAATGAGAAATCTCAGTAAGCAGCAATAATATCAAACATGATGTGAATACCAACGGCCTGGTGCATGGAACAAAAAATGGCCTTCCAAGATTGGTGGACATATGGAATGTTTTAAAAACATATTAGCTAGACAGCACGGATTAGAATCTGCCAGAGCTGGATTTCTATCCCAAACAATGTGGATATAAAGGCAAATTCAAAGGGGACAATTTTCTTCATTGAATGTGTCTGCTTTGGTATTATTATGCTTTCTAGCATGTGAATAATGGAATCACCTAAGAGTTCCACTCCCATCCAAGGTGGATAATTATATGTTTTCTTAATGCCGTTTGCCTCTATACATTGCCACAAACCCTTTTTCTTTTTAGATCTGTCAGTCCATTATAACAGTGCATTGGTTCCCTTACATATTCTCATTAAACACAAGACCCACTCCCAATCACATTTTATAGATTCCTAGGAACAGGAACCAGAAAAACTCATCTCTCATTGGACTGGACAAAACACAGGAACCTACCCCTCTTTGGATCAGGCAAGCAGCCCCAAAACTCAGTTACAGCAGAGATTCACTCCCACTAAAGCAAAGATTCAACTTGCAATCAGCCCTAAATTCCCACTAAATAGAGGATCATATGAGATGAAAATCATAAAGACCCACAGAGGTTCAAACCCCGACTCACCCAGCCACGCACGCCATGGGGCAGGTGATGGGTTATTGCGTTGGCCCAGAGGACTAGTCAGATTGCCCCGACGGATTGTGAACCGCATGAGCCTGGATATCTCTGAGATATAAAAAAAAAACTGGTACCAAAAGATTCCACCTAGCATATACTTGTGCTTAAGTATATAGGAGCATTTCATTTTCAGTCACTCAATCTACTATAAAGGTAAAAGTAGTTTTCTAGATCATTGCCAAATGAGACACGGATTTGGTGCATGGGACTACACCTGTAGAGGTTCAAAAGAGGATTATATCCATTTACGTTCTACATTGTTCAAGTTTTGTACTCCTAGTTTTTAAACTGAAGACCAAGCTCAGTGGTAAATGTGGAATTACCAGCTCAATTTAGTTCAGTGGAAGATTTAGAAAAGATATTATTGTCTTTTTAGAGATTATGGAAGGTCTTTTTGGCATTCTCCTCTTACCCAAACAATAAGTCTTGGGTTTGTTTCTGATGAGAGAGCAATGTTCAGGTATCACTTGCTACAGAGTTTTCATACACAAAACACCAATTGGTTACATCATTCTCCCAGCCCATTTCAGGTAGTGCAGGTTCCAACCCTAGGCTACTACAGAAATTGTTGCAGTCAGAAGCATACTAGCAAGAAAATATTCCAATAACAGTCTGTGTAGAGCCAAGTTGCCTGGTTAAATCTAATAGACAGTATAGATCTATAGCTGTTCTTGCATCCAATCCATTGTTGCCAACCTATAACATCTCACTTATTTAATTATTTCTTTTAGAAGGGCATCATCCATGGATGTCAGTGGCATTTCTTCCACTTCTCTCTAGCAAGGAACAATTTGATGCCTCTGAGAATAGCTCTGTTGATTCCTCTTCAATCTCGACTGTAGTGACCATTAGAGGCTGTGCTTAGACTCATTGTCAGTTAATACACAATGGTTGATGAAATTGCAGATTCTGTTGTCAATGTTCAACATGATTAAGGTTTTCTATCTTGTGATAGTATTGCTAGAGTTATGTAGTATGCAGGATTTACATTCATTATGGTGTTCATATTTTCGTGGTGAAAATCATCTGTTTTACTTTAGAAACTACATTTACTGTCATTATTGTTGTCTGCACATTTGAGTAATATCTGCCCATTTGGTAATTTTTGCATATAAATATAGCTTTTTTCTTTCATTTAATGTAGTCACACCCAAGGAACAACATTGACTCTGCTTGTGGCTCATTTTTTATGCTGAGTTATAGTCAATCCAAAGAGATCATCTTTACAATTATGTTGGCTAACAATAAGCATAAACAACAGGAATTAATTTATGCTCCCATACATCACCCACATAGCATTTATTTCAATACTCAATTCCACTTTAGTTACTTGTGTGGTACAAAAAACAGGCAAGATTCTGATTACATATAGGACCTTGGGGCAAATAAATGTTAGGGCTAGGGGACTAGATGTATTGTACAGCTTGCAAGTCCTAGGTCTAGTCAGAATTATTTAATATTTGTATACTGTAATGAATTACTTTATGTTGCGCTTGTGTAGTTATATCACACCCACTACAGATTTGCCCGTATATGTCATTAACAAGCTATATGTAGATGAGTGTGTGATTGCAGCTTTGAAACCAAGATATTGAGATTTTTCATAATTCTCGTCATCCTTCGAAAATATTTTTTTATGATAAAGTAAGCGTCTGACGAGTACATTTTTTCTTGTTTTAGATAGACTATACCTGTCTACATGCCCATGTTTTGAGTTCTTGCAATTATATTCTGAAATTTATTCACTCACAAAATTGATTAGATCTATAAAGTCATTCTCTAGCATTTGCCATTGGCTAATCCGTTACCCACTACATTCAGCTCAACATTTGGCTGGAGGAGTTACCTCCCTGCATAACTGTAGAACTATCACTTGTCATTGGTCAACAATACCAAGATTTCCAAACAAACGGGGATATGCAGTTTCAAATATTGTATATGCCACTCCAAGATCTCCAGAGGCAGCTGAATCCCTGCCAACAGCCACCTTTTAAGTA
>MU227519.1:5380239-5419536 GCA_018584345.1 Thuja plicata
GATACTTGTGTAATGGACATCATTCAGCTGTGCAAGGTTAAACCAGTTGATCACTAATGTCAATCTTAATTTTATTGTTTGCAGGGCAAAAAACTTATCCTAAAATCCCTTGTAGTGAATTTAGGACAAAAATACATTATCAGAGAGAGCAGTACCAGGAAAGGTTACTGCATGAACTACAGAATATTTATATTATCTTTACTTATTTTCAAGGTCATGTTTCACAAATCATTAAAGGCATTGCATTTAACTGCAATTGTATATTGAAATTGAGGTCTCATGACTTCATATAGGAGATTCAGGAATCATGTTATATGACTACGTGCAGATATGCATGAGATGAAACTAAAGCTTGCTCAGCTAGTCAATGACGGTGTTCTTTACCTTATTAATTCAGCGAATAGATGCTTCGACTAGGAACAATAAAAACTGCAATAACTGCACATTGTTGCTATAGTGCTGTTATGCACCAGATGCCTTGGTTAATAATGAATTAACTGATTGCTACCAAGGCCATCCCAAGGTTCATATGTTCTTACACTTTCCATTTTTTTCTACCATCGCTGCAATATGGCAGACATCTTTGCTGTTATCTTTCTTGATACTCAAGACTTGTAAGCAATTCTCGGTAAAAAAATCTCCATCTCCCTCTCCATCCATACCTTCTCTCTGGCTAAGAATTTCTTCATTGCCATGTCTCAGGATAGAAATTGAAAAACACTTTGTAAAGTATAACCAAAGACATAATGTAAGGATTACTATCAAGGGTATTTTTAAGTTAGAGTTGTAACCATTTGTCATAGGTAGAGAGATAGGATAAATTAGTTCAGGATACTATTTGAATCATTTCAAAATATATCAAATGGTGCTTTAAAAGAGAGGGAACATCCTCTTCTAAGTTGTGATAATCTCTTTGATGGGAAGGAAACCTTATCAACACTATTTAAATGCCATGAATCAGCCAAACTACAGAACTGTACAATCATACAAATATTAGGACACCATGACCCCTTTGCTCTATACTCATTTGACTTTTAACAGAATTCGCCAACAGCACCTTAAACTGAATAGCTCAAATCCGATTCTGCTTACTCGTTAGATTCAACTGGGTATGGGAAACTGCGTGTGTTTGATAATGACTTTAAGAACAAATTGAAAACAAAGGAGAAACAAATCAATAACCGATTTAACTGTGAAATGACCCCTAATTGGTTAAAACAGCCAATGCCAAGTCGGTTACACTCGTAAATAAGTAGATACATCGTTCTCTTAGAAGGGAATCTGATCGAACGTTTAATGTCAAAGTGGGCAAAAGGGTAACAGCGGGTACACCATTTTTTAGTTTAAAAATATAACTTATCTCCCATTGTTGAGGCTAAACGATCCTCAAACTGAGCAAGTGGGTGCTAATAACAAAAAATTAAATTGATTGCAATGCATTGTATAAGATGAACAATGAGTAATCTCAATTTGCGCAGATTTACTAACGTGTAAAGTGCAGATTCAATCCAGAGAGCTTCGAAAACATTCCATAGAGCTTAAGCTGCATGTTACACTGTCCCGTACAACATTTTTTACATGAAATTTGTGCAACTTAGGCAATTCGTTAGTGAAATCAGGCAAAATTATGAAATAAGGATACCTGTTTATTGACATCAGGATGGTACTTAAGAGCTAATTTCCTGTACGCTTGTTTGATTTCTTGCGGAGTTGCATAGGGTGCTACTCCCAGGACTTGGTATGGAGATTCCTCCCTCTTAGAGCTTGCTCTCACACACGAAAATCTGCATCGGCCTCTTCCTCTACCACTTATTATTTTCCTACTCCTGCAAATCTTCTTAATATTGGTATTGTTTATGTTACACAGGTGAACAGGCACAATCAGAGGAGCGGGAGATATTCTCATGGTAGTGCTTGTGGGCACTCCGCCCATCACACCACTTGAAGAGTAGCATAACATTTGGTTACAAGCATTTCAGTGCCACCAACATTAAAACTGTTCTTTCTTTTTATATGGGCGAGGAAGCTAGATTTTCTTAGTTTCCATACTCGCTTATGGATTTGCAGGCTAGAGCAAGAGATGATGCAGATTTATCTAAGATAACATCTGCACTTCCATTTCTAGTCAGTTCTCGAGATGGCCCTTTCTATATGGCTCTTGTGCCTCACACTAAATTGGGAGCTAATCATCAAAATTAACATGTTTTGACAGCTAAAAAATCATACTCCGAGGGATTATTTTTTCGTGTCCGTAAAGGGCTAATAATTTTTATTTTGTTTTTGAAACCGTAAAGGGCTAATAATTTTTTTTTTAATTTTTGAAACCGTAAAGGGCTAATAATTTTTTTTTTGTTTTTGAAACTGTAAAGGGCTAATAATACAAGGGGTGAGCTCTCGTAGATCTAGCAGCATGGATGTTCTTAGTTTTTAGGTATTAAATAAAAGGAATGTTCCTGGACAATATCATGGAGTGCAAAAACCTATTGCGCTGTTTATTCTTTCCTGATCTGCAAGAAATCATAGTGTTTACCCATTTATTGGTTTAAAAATTTGAGATTAATCTATATTGTTTATTTATGTAAATATTTTAATGTTTATTTTGAAAAATTATCCAAATTTTTTTTATGGTTATTAATTTGTATAGGAAAAGGATTGATTTGTAGAAGTTGGATAGGATATGTTTATCTTAGTAAGCATTAAAATTGTCTTCTTTTTTAAGACATTAGACTTCAAATAAATGGTACAAGCATTTTGAGTGTTTGTTTATAGAGCGAAGAACAATAGTCTTTAACAAAGTGTCCAATATATGTTATATGATACAAGTCTCTAAGGTTAATTGAAGGAATAGTAGTCTACTACCAAAGTGTAAAATATATGTTATATTTTACAATGTCTCTTTATTTCACAACTCTTATTAATATGAAATTAGCTCACGGACAACCACTCATATATTTATGTTAATTAGGAGGGCTTCATGAAAAAATTAATTAATTTTTTATTGTATCTTTATATTTTTTAATCTACTCAAAATAATCTCAATGACTAGTTATCACATTAATAGCCTTTATCTTCATATATATTCATATACGATTTTCCTACATTAATTATGTATGGGTCTAACCTTGATTAAATAGACCTTGAGATCAATATAAAAGACTAAGAGCTATAAAATGAAATTGTTGAGAAGGGGTAAGGAACTTATTTGGACTTCATTGTAATGTTGGCTTTGACTTGTTTAACCAACTTATAAGCTATGACAAAAGATTTATAATTTAAGATCAAGTACTACTAGCACTTGCACCAAAAAGGGGTGCAAGGGGTTACGTCGATAGAAAAGTAAATGTAACTTATTGTACTAAGAAGCTATATCCGTTATTGTCTATATAACATTCTAATACAAATTCTAACTACATACAGTATTCTCTTAACATTTAAAGTATATTTGTATTACATATTTGCCTATGATTAATTGAAGGAAAGATTTGTAACACTTTCAATTCTGAATAATTTATAGTTGATAAACTCCATTTGCTTGTATGAATTGAATGCAGAAAGAGTTTTTACCTTTACATTTGTTTGTCTATACACAATGAAATGATAAGAGCATGCACTCCAAGCGAGTGCTTATGAAACGATAAGAGCATGCACTCAAAGTGAGTGCTTATGGACAAATGTCCCAGTAATTGTGCACAAGTGAGCCAATTAAGTTATATTTCAAGCAGTTATATTTAAAAAATAATAATAATTCATGTCACATTTACTTCAAACAAATTTACCTCCACAGTCATTTAGCTATCTTGCACAAATTAATTACTAGGATGTATCAGACCTAATTACTTTAAGGTGGATTTGTTTGATGTCGACCAAATCGTTCTACTAGATTCTAATTTGTTCTCTTCTTTTTTGGCTACTTGTTAGAATTGTGATTTAGCCATCATATAGATCCGCTCACTTTTATTTTGGTGGTTCTTGGGTCAATTAAAATTCATCTTGGTGACTGACCATGCAATCCAATGAAATTTGATTTCAATTTGGCAAATGAAATTCCCTTTGATGAATACTTAAACATACCTCAAACTGTTGTCAACGATCAAGTTATCTATATCTGTTTAGCTGTCATATGTAGATGGATATAAATCTTGGTTTGTACCTGTAATTAGGTCTAAGACAGTGGATCAATTGAGCTCGTTCTTTCACTTTTGTCATCCTATCCTCCTTTATGATATACTTAGAATGATCAAGATTCAAAAGAGATAAGACTTTCAAAAAGGGCTTGGCAGTTCAGACAACATAGATAGATGCTAAGAGAAGAGCTTTTACAAACTTTTTTTCCTAAAATAGCTTGAGCCATTTCAATATTAACTTATATTTTATTATTTAGATTTTCTAGCTAACAATGAATTTTGGGAGTAGAAATTTTAATCACATCATCCACCCCAATATTAGCACCATGAACAGATATTTCATCCCCATGGGGAACACTGGAACAAAAGACGTACTTGAGTTCATCACGTTAATGAATCTCAAGGTGAGTAAATAAATTAATAAATAAGAGGAATGCTTGGAAATATCCATCAATTTTGGAATGTTAGCAGTTTTTATATCTTTGTAAATAATTTGGTTGGGTACAATTTAATGTGCATGTATTCAAATTAATATTAAATCAATCATAATGTTCTTTATATGTAGCTTTATGATAGAGATGTTTGTGATGTTCTGCATCTTAAAGCTATCTTAAGCCTGGTTTTTCGATCTCAGATTCAGATATTGCCCTGCACTGTTACCTAGGAGTAGAAAGTGATAACCAAATACTTTTTGTGGTGAAATCAAATTTTTTCGTAGTCATGAATTTGGATCCCCTGGGGGGAGGAATTTCCTGATGATATTTAGCTACTATAAAGACGATCCTCCAGCTGTATATCTGTATAAAAATAATAATTCATGGATTCATTGCAAAAGCCAAGTAAATCTTCTAGGTTCTTGTGATTCAAACTCTAGACAAAAGATCAATATGTTCAACAGGTTTGAAAAAATACATATTAGTATATTTTTGTAGCATTTATTTTCCATGAGAATGAGAGTATTTAACATTGTTTGGTTCAAAATACAAATAAGAAATGTGAGGGTTTTAGAATATTATATTACCTTATTTAGAAACTCTACAACTCTTTAAATCGATCAAATTTCCACAATCCATTTTAATTAAGCTTGAATTTCTGGTTTTGATTATGTATATTTTTTTGGCATCAACGTTTCGGATCACACTCTCTCATCCATCATCGGGATGTAAAAGCAAAGAGCATGAGTGAGGCATGGTCTGCATCTTATTTTTACATATCCTTTATTTTCTTTTCTCTTACATCCTGATGACGGATCACGGAGCGTGATCCGAAACGTTGATGCCAAAAAAACATACACAATCAAAACCAAAAATTCAAACTTAATTCTACAACTCTTTGTTTGGAGAAAAGAAAGTACTTTTACAACTATTTTCTTTCCGCCCTACAATTTACCCCTCACCACAAAACCAAAGCCACCTTGTCTAATCTTAAAGCTAAAACTTTGAAGATGAATCCTCGAAGGAATGCTTTGATTAATGACTGAATTCATTACAAGTTAAGCTAGTCAATTTTGGCACGGGTGCTTTGAAAATTGCCTATAGAAGGTAGGAAAATTTGATATAATTATGTACTTCATCAATTTTACTCGCCCATGGTCAGGAGAGAGGGCAACAGAAAGAGTCGAAAAGAGAATTTGAAGCCCTTGCTACTGCAACTAATGGGAAATGACTGCAAAATCATTGGGCATTTTAAAGATTTTTGTGACATCCATTTTATGTTGATGAAAGTTAAGAAGAATCCTCTATCATCGAAGAGCTTTCCAAAGTGCATGAGTGGATTGGCATGGCCCTAACTGGGAAAGGGAACCACTACTACATATGGAGGACATGGGATGGAGGCCATCGTTGTAGAATAGAGCTGCGACAGTAGCCCAAAAATGGGAGAAAAGGAACGCAAATATTCCTGGATATTGTCTGTCTATTCATTTTACTCTTAAATGCCACTGCTTCATTTTGTTCAAATAACTACAAATCTTAGGAATTGATCTAAATTCCCCCTTCTTAGTTTTGGAAAACTTTTAAGGGTTTTTACATGGTTTAACACGCTTGTTCTTTTTCAACACAAAGTCCTTTGTCGCCCCTGTTTCCACAACAAAAGAAAGATGATTTAATTACGATCTCCCTTCCGTTTCCAACTTAATCAAAGCCAAGTTTCAAACATACATGTACATTAAGAGTCAATGAAAAAGGTGTCAGATGTGAGAAGGAAGCCTCTGCTTTATACCTGCCTACCATAGCAATATCCAAAAACACTGAAACTGTTGTGAGAAACCTCATGGCTATGGAGGCATTTCTTCCTGCGGAGTTACAGGTTATCTAATGCTATGCCAGTTTGACGAATAGCTTAATTTTCACAGAGCAAGATGTGAAGCTGCTGAGAATGGCGGGGTTTTTTGCGTCCATGTGGGAAATGATGCCCATGTGTCTCAGTTGTGGGATAATATGTGCAAAGGTATGGCCCTTTCTTCTCTATATTCACTTAGGACATTGAAAAAGGATATTAGAGAGGGTTACAAGAGTAAATAGATATCTAGATTGATCAATTTGATAAGGATCCATTGTACCGGCCCTGGCGCACCACACTATCTATGATTTCTACAATTTTCATTTATAGAATTTGAAAGCCATATGCTTTGACAAAAATCTGATTTGATTTCAGATAAAATGCATTTGATTTGATTTAGTGAAATATGATTTGATTTTATATTAAATGAATTAGATTTCATTTGATATACATGACATGAAGGGGCAAGTGGTTTTTAATGAGAAAAAACATCTAGCATCAGCAGCGTCAAATATGTATTACGTGAAACCTCACGTAATATAGCTTATCGGCTAAAAAAGAGAAATCATGAGGTTGTGATTAAGATGTTTATAAGATGTTTAAGTATTTCTATTGTTAAATACTAGGGTACAATTATGATTTTGTCATCAAATACATTGTTATGGCTTATCCTCCATAAATTTGATCATCGATAGTTATTCATTTGTTCATGCACTTGCATTTAAGACTTGGTGGTGTTCAAAAGCCTTTGGAGAACTGTTATAGATGAAAGGGAGGTCATATAATTACCTGATAGTATATATTTTCCATGGTTAATGTACAAATACCAAAATACATGCCAAAAAAACATGAAAATGACAATACACTCATTATATACACCCAATACATCTAAGACTAATATAAGGTTGGAACTAAGAATAATACTACTACAAATAAGTACTTATGTGAATGTTTTGTCCTGGTAATCAGGTTTTCTTAATGGCTTAAGATTATGTTCTTAAATAAAATAGACATGCAATATGAGAACTTTGGTGATTAAGGTGATAAGGTAGAAATCACATACTAGAAATTTCAATTCCATAAGTGGGAGATTTGAAATTTAAACTTGGAAGAATAAGTTGTGGGTGTGGCATAATCTAAGGGACAAAATTATATGTGCTATGTAGTTTGAGGCAATAACCTAAAGAAATGGACTAACCATGTTGTAAGGGGATGGATAGAATAGATCTAGGTAGTAGAAAATAAATGAAATACACACAACTATGCACTTTTATCCTCTAAAATTGTTAATAATTACAAAGAATATTACTTTAAAAATATGATATATTTTATAAAAGGTACTCTTCGTGTAATATTGATACTTTAGCTTAGATTTATTTTTTATTATAAATGTGATATTGCACTTTTTCAGGAGATTTATTTAAGATATTAGGCACATTTAATTTTCCTAACCAAGGTAGCTAATAATGACACCTGTCACTCTTCATTTTAGTTTATCAAGTGCTACCACTTCCTCATCATTCTTGATTGATAAAAGATAGGTGTCATTTTTCTATATCAACGACCACCTTGTATTTGGTAGATTGAGCTAACTCAACTCATAAGTAGAAGTGGTTGAGATTTAAACTTTTGACCTCTTACACATGTAATATCCTTGGCTTCTACATCCAAGAGGTCTATATGTTTATGAGTAATACTAATTTTATATAATATCTTATACATTCTATAATAGAATACCTATCTATCTGCATTTTGTATCATTTTTTTTGGTTTCTTGTAGCTTATTTATGTAACTCATATTCTTTCACTTAGATCTTGGATGATGTGTTTATATTATCATTGAGTCTTACATGGTATCAAACTCTTTGGGTGCTCTAGAGCTTATTTGTGTCCACGTAGTATTGGGGGTTTGAAGTTTGAAGCTTTGATGGAGAAGTCAACTTGAGCATATGTAGTGCCTCCCATGGTTGCATATTTCATTCCATGTTATTTTGATCTAATTTGGACTCTATTTTATTATATAGATATGTGTATGATGTTATAGACCTTGCACTATGTGATGCATTTGGTTACAATACATTATTTTGCATTTACCAATATCATTGCTATTTTAGATTTTAGATTATACGATTGCTTACCATTTTGATCATATTTGCATGATGATGCTTTCAAGATGTGACATGATGCTTTATGATGATATCTAGTGTATTTTATATTCAAGAACATTGGATTATGTTATTATGATGTTATCACTGATTTCCTATATTATTGTGCCTTTATTGTCGATGGATATTTCATTGGGATTTTCACTGCTATGTGATGTATATGTTGTAAAATGATTATTTTAATATTTTAAATGCTAATTATTATGTACATTGAGGATAAAATATGGAATGACTAGTTTCGTACATTCTAATACATACGAATGATTGCGTCACTAGAGCGTCATTGTTCCATTAGGCATACTTTGATTATTCATGTTTATGCTTCGACTATTTATACTATGATCAATTGTATTTAATGTGTGTGTGTGTGTGTGTGTGTGTGTGTTTTAGTAAATAGATACCAGACATCGTCTCCACTTGAGCTGCAGGTTTGAGCGTGTCTTATCCCTGACAGTGGCACAAGAGATAATTTCATCAATCATTCATGATTTAGACAATATCGTCCATGTATGGACGTTGTATCTGTAACTAATATATTGCACCTCTAATACGTGTCGGTAAATCCAAACTTCATTTGCATATTATGTCAGACTAGTATATATGTTTGTGTATTTAGAGTACCCACAGTTGTCGTAGTTAAGTTATAATTTAAATGTTGATTTTTAATGTTTTGGGGCTATTTTATATATTGGTAAATTTATCGTAGTTGAGTTCTATTTAATTGGAGTTGATTTAATTATTTCAAAAGGATTTTTTTGGGAAGTCTATAGTTTTTATTTAATTTATTTAAGTGATTTTATTTTAGTCCTTTTTGGTCTTTTGGCAAATAAAAAGATTCATTTTCCTCACTTTTGGTTTTGAGAAAATTAGATTTTGCTCCAATTTGCATTGGAGAAAATTGGTCTTTTGCTCGTTGTTTTCGATCAGCTCATCATATCTTTGTGGGTAGCATGTCATTGGATTTGTGTCGCAATTGCTCCCACTTCTATGGAGTCATTTTCTTTTTTACGAAGAATTTATTTGCTTATGCTCATTCTCAGGTTTCCACCGTTGGGTGAGGTAGGGCTACTTGTATCTTTTGATTCACTTCATCTTTCAATTTTAAATAAGGTGCTTTATTTATGTGGGGTGATAATTAGTATTCACCCACAATCTTATTTCTTTTCGTTGTCTATTTAGACTTCTATGATCATTTTATGTTGTGTAAATTTGAATTATATGGCTTTTGTGGTGTTATGCTATCTGTTTTTCCTTGTCATGTGCCTAGAACAAGAATTTTATTAGACGAATGTGTTTCTGGGTATCATAGAGCAAATGGGTTTTCTTCTTTTTTCTTTATTTCAAGTTTGAATTTTTAGTCATTTTTTAAGGATCGTCAATGGTGACATCCTTCAAAACTGAATTTTAGTCCATGAGAATTTCTTGGTTATTAATTTAATTTTGGATTGGGGATTAATCCTGTGATCATGGCCAATGATTGGTTTCTATTTGTTGATATCAGATTCACCTTGGAATTTGTGCTCCTGGCAAAGAGGTCAATTGAGTGAGCTAAGTGAATGAGTGTTTGGTCATGTGTATATTATGTTTGCATTATTTAAACCTCTTTCATCATATTTTTGTAGCTCCTTGTGGTTCTTTGAGATTTGGTAGTGTGACCACACTCTTAGCTTTGTGAGCATACCTAAACATTCAAGATCGCAAGCTATCCCTACTCTTAGGTGTGCCCAATTGACTATTCCTCGGTTGCGAGTGAGCTTAAACATTGTGTTTTCGTGGCTCATGTTAATAGACATTTATTTCATTATTGTTGATTTTCATTTTGGTGTGAGACCATTTTTTATGTGGATTCACAGTGTTAAGACCACATCTAGGCACGTAGTTGAGCTATGCTCTTATGCCAAGGTCTGAGTGACCCAAGCTCTTGGTGAGTCCAATTGAGCGTACATTGTCTTCTCTTTATTGCATGGTACAAAATCTCTTTGCATTATGTTATTGTTGAGTATTTCATTGTTGACTATTGATGCAGGATCATCTTGGGTTCTTTGGCAATCCTGATCAACCAAAAATATGTTTTCTTTGGTTATGTATCTTGTTGGAGGCTGCTCAGTAACTTCTTTTGTTCGCTTGGTTGAAGACTTGGTTGTTCTCCGCTCGGGCTTGGTTACTTGTTTCTATCTTTCTTTACCGATGGGGCTCAGTAGTTATTTGGCTACTGGGTGGATTTTCACCGATTGGTCTCTGGGATTGGTTGGCTTTCTTACCGAGTTTTGTATTTTGATGTTGGATCTTCTGGCCGACTTTTGCATTTAATTTCCGTAGCATAATTAATGTTGGGATCTCTCATTGGGATGTGTGTGGACCTAAATCTGGGTCTTTGCTATTTCCTATGTTAGATCTTTAGGATCTGAGTTCTGATCTCTTTGGTGGACTCTTGTATATATTTGGTTTTTTGTTCTTAGATTTGGTAGCAATTTGGGGGTGTCAGTTTTGGGGATATAGAAGATAGAGTTAGCAGATTCAGATGGCAGGTCTGTGACCTCTCATGTATGAAGATTATCTTGTAAATATCTAAATGTATATGGCCGAAACCAGGAAGGCCTTACAGCCCGACATGTAATAAGTTTGATGAAATAATATAAAGTTATATTATATTTCTTCTCTCCCTTTCTGTGTTGTAGCTTCTGAGTTGTTCTACGAGGAGGTTTGGATAGCTGGGAGTGCCTTGGGCCCCTATTGTCGTACATGTGGTATTAGAGAAAAGGTGAGATCTAGGTTCCTTCTTGTAAGCCCTAACCTGAGTTGGTTGATATTTGTTGTGTTGATATTTATTGTGGGGTAGCAGATTATGATCTGACCTACAATTGCAGAGGGTTTCAAGATGGTTTGTGGGAGAGGAAATGCAGATCCAAGTCTAGTTGATATGCTTAGAAATATTTCTACAAGATTGGAAGTTGTTGAGATAGCCCAGTGCAGAGGAAGACATCTTGAGGATGTTAGTGATGATGAAGTGAAGAAGTGCAAGGAGAAGCTGCACCTGCACCTTTAATGGATCAAGAAGAAGAGAGATTCCTAAGAGCTTTGATAAGTTTGAATTCCACACCTCAGTTTAATCCTCCTGAGTATAGTGGAAAGTTGGATTCTGATGAATTGATAGATTGGATAACTGAGATGGAGAAATAATTTGAGTATGAGAATGTATCAGAGGAGAAAAGGGTAAAGATTGCAAGTACAAAGTTGAAAGGTCATGCATCCTTGTGGTGGGAGCATCTGTAATTGGATTGAAAGAAAAAGGGTAAAGACAAGATCGAGGTATGGGATAAGATGATAAATAAATTGAAAGTCAAGTTTCTACCTTGTGATTACCAGATTAACTTAGTAAGGAGAATGCAAATTTTGAAGCAGAAAGATAGCTCGGTAAAAGATTATACTAAGGAGTTTTATAGATTAGACATCAGCTATGGACACGCTGAAGATGAAGTGGAAAGAATAGGAAGATATCTAAATGGATTAAGAAGTTATATACAAGATGAGATCAACTTAGTAAAGATGAAGAGTATTGAAGAGGCATACCAGTTTTCCCTAAAAGCTGAGCAGAAATCGAACAAGAAATATGAATAAAGACAAAGAGGAAGAGGAGGTAGATTCCCTAGAGGAAGAGGCATATCTCATGGTGAAAATAGTAGATTTGAACCAGACAAGACAAATCCAGACACATATAAAGACAAAGGAAAGACCGAATGGAAAGGTGGAAGTTCATACCGAGGAAGAGGAAACTACTCCCGAGGTGGATATAACAAAAGAGGGTTCCAAGGAACTTGTTACAATTGTGGTGAAGAAGGACATAGATCTTTTGAGTGTACACATGCAACAAAGAAATTCGCTAGTAGAAGAAATGCCTTGGTGCAAGAGGAATCACCGAATGAACCTGAGAGGGAAGGAAATCTAATGATCAGAAGGATACTTTGGAATGAGAAAGATAAGCAAGATCCTGTAAGGAAAATTTTGTTCAAGACCAGATGCAGAGTTGTCGACAAAGTTTGGAAAGTAATTGTTGATAGTGGAAGCTTAGAGAATCTGGAATATGAGGAGATGGTCACAAAGTTTCAGTTGGAAAGAATGAAGCCCCTGAAGCCCTATCAGATTTCATGGATCAAGGATGAGCATACATTAATGGTGAGTGAACAATGTTTTGTGAATCTAAAAATTGGAAAGTATTGTGATAAAGTGTTGTGTGATATTATGCCAATGGATTGTTGTCATATTTTGTGGGGTAGACCTTGGCAATATGGTAGACATGCTATACATGATGGAAGAGTGAATAGATATACTATTTGGGTTGATGGCAAGAAGCAAATCTTGTTAAATTTGATAAAAGAATCTGTTGGATAAATATGTACATCTGTGAAATTTTGTTTGATGGAAGGTAGACAGTTTGTTAAGGATTTGAAAAGGAATGATATGTGTTATGCTTTGATTCCTAACAAACTAAGTAAGAATACAGAAGATGAAGTTCCTACAGAGGTTGAGAAATTTATTACTGAGTACAAGGAGATAATTTCAGATAATATACCTGATGGTTTTCCACCTATGAGAGATATTAGTCATTGTATGGATCTGATTCCTGGAGTGAGTTTGCCAAATAAGGAACCACATCGATTGACACCAACTGAAAATGAGGAACTCAACCAAAAAATTCATGAGTTGTTGAACAAGGGTTTGATCAGAGAAAGTTTGAGTCCATGTGCAGTACCAACAATGTTAGCACCTAAGAAGAATGGAGAATGGAGAATGTGTACCGATTCAAGAGCAATCAACAAGATAACAGTTAAATATAGATTTCCTATACCTAGGATGGATGATAGAATGGGTTGTTTGAGTGGAGAAAAATATTTTACTAAAATTGATTTGAAGAGTGGATATCATCAGATCAGAATCAGAGAAGGTGATGAATGGAAGACTACTTTTAAGACAAAAGAAGGTTTGTATGAGTGGTTGGTTATGCCTTTTGGTTTACCTAATGCACCAAGTACATTTATGAGATTGATGAATGAAGTTTTGAAGAAATTCTTGAATAATTGTGTGATTGTATACTTGGATGATATTCTGATATTCAGTAAGACCAAAGAAGAGCATTTGATGCATAGAAGACAAGTGTTGCAAAGATTGAAAGAAGAAAAGTTGCTGATAAATTTGAAAAAGTGTTCCTTCATGAAATAAGAACTTGTGTATTTAGGTTTTGTGATTTCAGCTGATGGTTTGAAGATGGATCCTAAGAAATTTGAAGCTATACTTAGTTGGCCTACACTTGAGAATGTTAGGGAGGTAAGATCATTTCAAAAATTGGCAAGTTTTTACAAAAATTTCATCAAAAATTCTAGTTCTATTTGTAATGCTATGACTGAGACAATGAGGGGAGACAAAAGAGACTTCAAATGGACACATGGAGTTGATAAGAGTTTTGAGATTTTGAAACAAAAGGTTGTTGAATTGCCTGTGTTAGCCTTACCTGATTTCAATAAGGTATTTCAAGTTGAATGTGATGCAAGTGAAAGTGCAATAGGAGTTGTGTTGACTCAAGAAGGTAAACATGTTGCTTTCTTTAGTGAAAAGCTGAATGATGCTAAAAGGAAGTATTATGTCTATGATCAAGAATTCTATGCTATTGTTCAAGCTCTGAAGAAATGGAGACATTATTTGATGCCAAGTGAATTTGTGTTATATACTGATCATAAGGCTTTACAATATTTGGGTAGTCATAATAAGTTGAATTAGAGACATATGAAATGGGTAGAGTATCTGCAGAGTTTCACATTTGTGATAAAGCATAAAATTGGAGTTTCTAACCAAGTTGTTGATGCATTGAGTAGAAGAATATCTTTTTTGACTGAAATGAGAATTGAGGTTCTTGGTTTCGATGATATGAAGAATTTGTATGAAAATGACCCTGATTTTTTTGAGCAGTGGAGAGTGTGCAGAGCACCTATTCCAAATCAACCGAGTAAGTATGAAGACTATTTAATTTTAAGAAGGTATGTTGTTCAAAGGTATTCAGTTGTGCATACCGAGAGAATCAATGAGAACTAATTTGATAAAGGAAAAACATAATAGTGGTTTGGCTAGACATTTTGGTATTGATAAAACCTTGAGTTTGCTCAAGAAAAGGTATTTTTGGCCTCAGTTGTATAAGGACATTTATAAATTTGTGAAAAGTTGCGGAGTTTGTCAATTTTCAAAAGGAGTAAGTCAGAATATTGGATTGTATACACCGATCACTATTCCTGAGAAACCTTGGAGTGATATCAGCATGGACTTTGTTCTTGGCTTACCAAGGAAAACAAGAGGTAATGATTCCATATTTTCTATTGTGGATAGATTTTTTAAGATGACACGTTTCATACCATGTAAGAAAACATCAGATGCAATACATATAGCAGATCTTTTCTTTAAGGATATTGTCAGATGGCATGGATTACCGAAGACTATCATCTCTAATCGAGACAGTATTTTTGTTAGCTATTTTTGGAAAACACTTTGGAAGAAGCTGGACACTGAGTTGAAATATAGTTCTACATTTCACCCACAGACTGATGGACAAATAGAGGTTGTATACCAAAGTTTGGGTAACCTATTGAGATGCTTAGTTGGAGACACACTGAGTAATTGGGATTTGAAGTTAGCACAAGTAGAGTTTGCATATAATAGTTCAGTGAATACAAGCATTGGAAAAACACCTTTTGAGATTGTTCATGACACACAACTGAGAGGTATATTAGACTTGAGAGATTTTGCTGGAGAATAGAAAAGAAGTGATGAAGGAGAGAAGTTTGTTGAGTTTATGAATACATTGCATGAAGATGTAAAACACAAGTTGGAACAAAGTAATAAAAAATATAAGGATAGTGAAGATAGATTAAGAAGACATAAGACTTTTGAAGTTGGTGATCTAGTTATGGTTCATTTGAAGAAAGGCAGATTTCCTATTGGAACATATGGTAAATTGAAGATGAATAATTTGGTCCTTACAAGATATTGAGAAGATTTTACAGTGGAAATGCATATGAAGTAGAATTATCTGATGACATGGATATATCACCTATATTCAATATTTTAGAATTGTGTGAATATCATGAACCTAATGAAAAAGTAATAGTACCAAGTGATTATCCTAAGAAACAGATGGAAGAAGTTGAGCAGATTTTGAAACACAGAGTTGGCAGAAGTACAAGAGGAAATAATTACATGAAATATCTGATAAAATGGAAGAATAGACCGATTGAGGACTCATCTTAGATTTATCAATCTAATTTGGATTCAATTCAGGTTGGACCTAACACATGATTCAGAGAATCATTTATTTTAACCCCAGGTGTCTTATGCAGGAGCATCTTGGGTTCTTTGGCAATCCTGATCAACCAAAAATATGTGTGCTTTGGTTTGGTAGCTTGTTGGAGGTTGCTCGGTAAAGTGCTCGGTAACTGCTTTTGTTCACCCGGTTAAAGACTTGGTTTTTCTCCGCTTGGGCTCGGTTACTTGTTTCTTTCTTTCTTTATCGATGGGTCTCAATAGTTTTTTGGCTACTCGGTGGGTTTTCACCAACTGGTCTCTGGGCTCGGTTGGCTTTCTTACCAAGTTGTGTATTTTGATTTTGGATCTTCTGGCCGACTTCTACATTTAATTTCTATAGCGTAATTAATGTTGGGATCTCTCATTGGGATGTGTGTGGACCTAAATCTGGGTCTTTGTTTTTTCCTATGTTGGATCTTTAGGATCTGAGTGCCGACCTCTTTGGTGGACTCTTGTATATATTTGGTTTTATGTTCTTAGATTTGGTAGCAATTTGGGGGTGTCAGTTTTGCGGAGATAGAAGATAGAGTTAGCACATTCAGATGGAAGGTCTTTGATCTCACATATATGAAGATTATCTTGTAAAGATTTGAATGTATATGGCCAAAACTGGGAAAGCCTTATAGCCCGACATGTAATAAGTTTGATGAAATAATATAAAGTTCTATTTTTTATTCTCTCTTTCTGTGTTGTTTCTTTTGAGTTGTTTTGTGATGAGGTTTGGATAGCTGGGAGTGGCTTGGGTCCCTATTGTCCTACCCTCCCTGCATCAACTATTAGGTGTAGAGTAGTGGGATGGAGTGGGTCTCCAAGGCGGGATGGTACACAAAGTGGTCCTAGGGTAATCGTTGGCAGAGTTCTTAATAAGAATTAATAACATGATTAAATAAAATGAGGTAAAACATAATTAAAGATAAACTAACATTGGTACTATGACTGTTTGAGTGTGTGGAGCAGGTATAGTCATGGGCATCTGTGAATGTTGAGCCAAAATATCCATGGCCATATATGGATGTTGAGTTGGCACAATCGTGGTCGTCTGCAGACATTGAGCTGACATATTAGGGATTCCTTGATGAGAGAAGGAGTCCTTAAGCTTCCACGATTCGAGTGATGACACTCTATTATTGAGTCTCAACACCATACCCTCTCTAGTTCTTAGTAGTGACCTTTACCTAATTTTATTTTGCATTTTGCATCTGTATTTGTGTTTGGATCATTGTATAATCCCCTGAGTTTTGCATTTTTTTAGCGTGTCTGTTAGTCATTCCTTGTGTGTGTACCTTATATTTGTGGTTGGGTGACTATCTTCGTGAGCACGGTGGAGTGGGCCTGAGGGTATTACATGGTTGGGTGACATTTCACACCACTATTGGGGATCAATGTACAGGTGGCAGGCTACTTCTAGTGGCAAATTTCAAGCATGATGTGCTCATTATATCCTTTGCATCTCTTCTTTTAGTGATTTTGTGTATTTGATGATATGCTTAGTAGATTAGATTTTATTTTGATGTTTATGATTGTCTCGAGGGTTTACGACCTTGATTTCATGTATTCCATTCTCTCTGATGTGGATTTGTTCATGTTTAGGTCTTGTGTTGAAGCCGACATTAGTCTATTTTTCTAGTTTTATGCATCTATAAGAGTTTTACGCAATTAAACATTATCTTGTGCAGTTGTCCCTTTTTATTGTGCATTCATGCTTTATTCCTATGCATTTGTCTATTCTTTCACATCCATTCCTGCAGACCTGCGTATTTGTTCAAGCTTTGGTCAAACAATTACCAGAACTGTGCATTCATTCTGAGATTTCTCATGCATATTTACAATAGTTTGTTGCTCCCTAGGGTCTGTGTAGAAATGAATTTCATGGTTGGATTCCTTGTGTTTTTGGAATCGATTTCATGTGTTTGCATCTCATTTTCTATTTCAGTTTAATGAGGTGAGGATCACTTTTTAATTTGGGCTTAAAATTAACATTGTGTTGGATCTTGCTAAGGATAGATTTTTCTCCTCGATTGGTGATTGTTGATGATGGTCTAGTCTTATTCCACGAGGTTCATGTACATAGTCTAAATTATCACATGGTGGCTTGAACATGAATTTCCCATTCTTTCTAGTGTATGGGTTTGTAATGGAACCCTTGGAAGTATGTTTGAGTCTTCCGCTTGTGCACAATTGTGTGGTGATTGTAGTTTACTTCTTTTATGTTTTTATCTTGCTTATGCATTATGATTATGGTTGCACTTATATTCATGATGTTAATTCTATTTTTCAAAAAAGAAAAATTTTAGTGCATATTTGACCCTAAGTTTTGAGGGTTCCTTGGTGGGGCATTACAACATATGTATGTTTAAAATGGACATGCTATTATGTTTAAAAGGAATAAAAACCTTTGGGATACTATCAAATTGTCTATTTCTTGGTACTTCAATTAGAAACAAAAGGATTACCCCAAATTATGTAACCCAAGATTGTAAATAATTTGTATAGTACCACCTTTGCTAGTATAAGCATGTTACACAATTGGGTCATTAGTAGGCATTGTGTCAGTAGAATTTATATGAAAGGTCTTTTTTAAATGAACATCCTCAATATTTTTCAAAGGCTTGTGTAGATATCCATTACAAGGTACTAACATATTAGTATTTGATAGTGTCCATTGATTGGTGGCATTAAAAACAAACTATTCAATGTTCATTCTCATTAATTAGCATTCAATTCTTTAATTAATCCTAGCATTTAAACCATAAACTAGTCTATCCCCACCAACAAAGAACACCCAACACTAGCACCTCCACATCACTTGGCAAAGATACCACAATCTTTACTATACTACCCAACAATTAAAATCTAGCAAGTCTCATGGAAAACAATTATAATTCATTAAGGTGGTTCAAAAAAAATTGTAAGTCATTTTGATGTATAACAAGTTTAGTTTTTTTACTAGAATTTTGGAATCTATTTTGAATATCTCATCTCCAAGAAATTTTAATATCTATCTAGTGATTTTTTCAAGTTAATTATAACTTTGAAATTTTGTGGTAATATTATATCCACTATACATTTTTAATTTGATAGCATGATTTTACTATTAAGAGTTGAGCTATCTATTTTCCTTAGAAGGCACATATGTTCACTAAACCACTACCATTTCAGTTAAGGATCCATAGGAGGTTGTTAAACCATTTCATATATCCCAAGGGGATATACCAGACACATTCCAAAAATCTCCCCCTCAATGTTACTTGAGGGGGTTAACACCTATGACCCCACTCTAATACTACTTATTGGGAGTTCACAAAGCCATTTTTCTCAAAAGGCATGCATGTTCAAGAAATTTATACCATCCAAATTAAGGATCTCACAGGACATTGTTAAACCATTTAACAAATCCCAAAGGGACATGTTGGATATGTTTCAACAATTAATGTTAGTGATCTCATGCCTCCAACTCACCCCTAACCTCCATTAGTAGTCTTAATTTGGTATTCAAACCATAGAGGCTTCATTCCTAGTTGTATGGTGATTATTTTCGACACAACTTTTACTTATGCTAATATTCCATATAATTTGTAGATGAATTTTGTAATCTATTTTTTCTAGAATTTTTAGAGTGTAAATAATGAACCATTGTGAAGTGTAATCAAACCCCTGAAGGATTCAAGTCCTAACTCTCCACTTGAAACAAACCCTTGGACAATTATGACCTTTGAGCTTGTTCACTGTTTTGAAGAAATTAGAATTTGATTAACTATACTAATTAAATAAATTATTTTAACCTCAAAATATGAAAGTACGAGTCATAGAAACCTTCCAAATAACACTATGAGATCCCTGTCTAGACAAATGTGTGTGTCGAGGATGACAATGTGACACACAAGAACCTTATACAAATAGAATGTATAGACTATCACAAGAAAGGCACAAAGAAAACTTTATCCCATTGTAAAAACTAAATTCTATGAAAACATTGAGTGCGAGAAACATTAAACAAAATTAAAGTGATAAAATGTCAATGAATAAGTAAAGGAATATCATCGAGACCCACAAATGAAGCTCTTGCGAAGGTGACAATCATCTCCATAAAACTTGCACACATGAGATTGAATTGAAATGTTGGGGTGGATGTATTTAGAGGTTTTCTTTAATCAAGCCCTAGCTTTGGTGTTTCTACTAAACAAAATTAAAGAAACAAAATGAAAAGGAATAAGTAAAGGAATATCATTGAGACCCGCAAATGAAGCTATTACACAAGTGACACTCATCTCCATCAAATCTGCACACATAAGATTAAAGTGAAATGTTGGGTGGATGTATTTAGAGTTTTTCCTAAATCAAACCCTATATTTGGTGTTTCCACCTCCACAAACAACCTTTAGATGAGATTTTAGACAAATAGATAGATAAAATAAACACTAGTGAAATAAGATTGATATACTAAGAATAAAGATAATATAAATGTAAAACTCAAAGAGTTTACCACCCTTGAAACCAAAAGATATGGAGCTTATTGGAGTGAAGACTAGAAATCATCTTCAACATTGTAGAACTTTGTTGGACTCAATAATGGTGGATGGAAAGGTCATGCAACTCTAAAAGAAAGTATGCAGTGATGGAGCATTAATATGTTATGAGAATGTTCAATAAGTTTAGAAAATTCAAGAGTGATTTAAGAATAACAAGAGATATGGAAAATGAAATGAAAGTGAAAGTTTTACATAACTACTAGTCCTTCCTGATGTCAATTAAGTTGAACAATAGCATTACACTACCGATTTTAGCAAGTGCAATGTTATAACAACCAATTCAGTCAAAGATGGTCATGATATGTTAGCACAGTGCATGGATGTCTCCATGATGTGCATGCATCTTAGCACCTTCCAAACTTAATAGTTAGGATCTTATGCATGGAATGTGGAAAAGATGGTCTTCTTATTAGGATTAGGTTATAAGTGTTATAAAAAAAAGTTTGCACCCTTTTTTAGGTGATAGGTAGTGACCTAAACAACCTTGTGAAACATGGAAACAATCTCTCAATATGAGACTTGATCAATGAGATTGAATCTCCAGAGAAGGTTGGATTCCTTTACAATCAGGGTGTACTTAGAATCTAACAACTTGAAGGGAAAAGGGAAGAAGAAGATGTTGAAAGTGAAATGGCGATGCACCAGATTGAAACTTGGTTACTATCTCTTCCTGTAACTACACTTAACATAAAAAAAAGAACTCAAAACATACATAGTTCTCTAGTCTAGTTTATTTCCTAAAGACTCATATGTAGACCAAAACTAATGAGATGCTACAAGGAAGATGTATTATATTATATATCAATCATAAGAAAAGTAGATACAACATATAAACTTAATAAAACGGGAAAGAAAAATTCAATACAAGGCAATAGATATGCACAAGATACCAGAATGGTGAGAAGAGTTAAAACTGAGAATTCTATTACTGTAAGGCATAAGTAAATTACATCTACAAAACATGGACCTGTAAATTAAAAAAAAGGAGAACCCTTTAAAAAATGTACTAGATTGCCTTTTATGGAGCCTCCATAACTCAGAATGATCACTTTGAGGTTCAAACCCCACTGAGGTTGATTTATAGAAGAAGGACAGATTAGAAGAAATCTAATCCCTGCAAGTTGATCCTGGCCTTAAAAGAGACAAGAAGCTCATGAAGTTAATGCCCCTATTGTTAAAATAATATCTTATACAACTCTAAGCAACATAAAAATAACTATGAATCTTATAAGCCTTCATTTTGTACCTAGATGGTGTGTAAAATTGACCTTAAACCCTCTACAACTAGATATCTGCAATTACTAAGTATGGAGGGCGGCTGAAGATTAGATTAAATCTGGATTGATAGCTTTTTTTTTATCTACTAGAAGTATCTAGAAACATCTTGAAATTCAATTCTCTACAACTGAGAACACGGAAAGTGAACCATAAAGTGACCGTTAGTTTTTAAAATAGTTAAATTCCTTTCATCATTCGCGGGTCAAAGATATTTGACTGGTAAGAAATTCATTTTATATGAAGTGGGAATATCGATGAGACCCCTTGGATGCTTGGTAGAACAACATAAAACATCATTGAAAGATATATCAATGAGACTCCCCAAACTTCATTGAAAATAGACCTATCGATGAGAGAAAGCCTATCAGTAAAGCCCACAAAACACTGGTCGAACATGTGATCCCATTGAAAAAGATGTTGATGGAACCAAGCATAATCCTTATCGAAAGCACTTATTGATGGAAGAAGATAAATTGATTAAAGTTAAAACTTCCTCATATAAACCAAAACTCTATTGAAAATGGGTGGGCCAACTAGGGACTTGTGTCCCTCCTTTATTCATCATTTCCATCTGCATTGTTGACCATGACATAATCCATTCTTTTCTTTGATTTATCATGGGCCCCACCCCTATCCTTTCAACGGAGATCTACCACATGTCTTTCTCTCACTGGCCCTTCACCTCCCATCACTTGTCGATGAAAGACAAAAATTGTTGGACGAACACAAAAGGTCATCAAAATAAGGTTCATTGATGAGATTGGTAGAAATTCCATCAAAAATTGCTATCAATGAAGAAGGTGCATCAATGAGACATAAAAGCACCTTGTCAAATGCCCAACTCCATCGACAACATATGTCAATGAGACGCTTACAAATATTCCTAAAAACTGCTTATCGATGAAGCACATAAAGACCTCATCGACTGCCAAAATCTATCCAAAACCACCCATTGATGATAAAAAATAAAGTCTCATCGATGAACCTTATTGATGGAACATCCATTTCGATGGGATCATAAACACCTTGTCAATTGCACATCTCAGATCGATAATCGCCCATCAGCAAAACAAGAGATCAATCCCGTCGAAACCTCCCGCAAATGAAAAATTGATGCATGATCATTTAAGAAAGACCCAAAGATGTCTTGCCAAAAACATCACATATTGAAGCAACCAGGGGACCTATCAGTAAGAATTACCTTGACAAATTTTATTGGGGTAGCACCGCCCATCGAAATGCACAAAATGGTTACCCTCGATACGTCGATCCATCGTCGGCAAGACCTTCACCGATGACATCCCATCGGGACATAGGATGCCAACTTTTCCTTTATCCTGATAGTGATATCTATGCTAATAAAAACCATCGACAAGACCCCAACCTATTGTGTCGATATTTGACCCTGAAACCTGATGATCAATCTATTTAGGATTTTGGGGAGAGCAAAGACAAGTATCATCAAAATCTATCTTTTGGTCCTGCTGAAGCACTGCATGTCTATATTGGTGGAACATGTTGGATGCTACCTGATATGCATGTTCTGAAGCATTTAAATTGATTTACCCCAAAAGACATGCACTATATGAGCTCATATGATAAGATAAATCTAGAGGATTAATGGTGGGATGAAAAATTCAAGATTTTTGGCGACTTCGGGCGAACATGCCTGCTATGTGTTCAAGATCATTATCCTGGAAATCCATTAGGCATGGAGTCACTTTTGAAAATAGAGAATTGAACCCTTTTATAACTGAACAAAACATCAAAACTTGTTGCGTGTAGGATAAAATAGTTGTACTCGTGCACTTTTTGGAAAAATGGAAAACTTAACCTACTATGTACAAGAATCTACAAATTAAAACATAAAACAAAGCTATTAACTATCTTGTTCAAGTAGTCACCCTTCTTGACAAGTTGATTGGTCCTTTCATGCATCTAGGCAACTAGATAGGGCAACAAACATAACTTACCAATAAACAAACATGTTGTTTCTTGCTGGCATGTCCTCCCAACACTGAGAACAAAGAAGCTCTCCAACATTGGAACATTGTCATTTTGAGCAAGAAGGACTTGCTCCTTCTTATGATCTTCACCCTCATGCTCTGAAGCAAGCATGACCGAGGGAAAATTGTTGATTTGTTGCAGAACTAGGCGTCTTATAGGGAATCCTCTTGATGACATTGGATCAAAGAGATCAAACTTCACCTCATTGTTGTGCTCTGCAATTATGGTATCCTGCTGGTTTTATAATGGTTCCTCTTCTTTTGGTGAAGAAAAGATCTCCACCTCTTCATGTTGCTAATGAACCACTTCCTTGGGAGATATTGGTATGGAGTGAATCTTGACATTTTGTTGTTGCAAATCATGATCTTCTGATAAAGTAGAAAATGGATTGATCTCTATGGATGAGAAAAATATTTCCATCTCATCCCAAAAACTTTCCTCTTCATCAAAATCATCTTTCTCAGTTGTAATAATATGCATAGGTTGAAAGGTAACCTCATGCATATCAACATGTTCTTCCTTAAGGATAGAGATATCCTTGGGATCTTCTTTCTTATCCTCTGTATCGTCAGAAAATTGAAGCACTTCCATTTAGGTCTGGTTTAGTCCTCCAAGTAAGTGGTTTAAGGTCATGTCAAATGACTTGAATGGGTCTTTGACTTGGATCTGGTTTTTCCCTTGTCTTGTCCTATTTTCCACTTCTCTCCTACCTATTTCTGGTATCCTTCTCTAAGATTTTGAGGTTCTTGACCTCTGGGTCAAGGTCGACCTCAACCCTGACCTAGGTGAAGGTCAATCTCGATCCTGACCTAGGTCAAGTTCAACCTTGACCCTGACCCAGGGTCTAAATTTCAAATTTCAAATATTTCTAGATGTTGGGGTTTGGAAAGAATTATTTCCCACTTTCGGGTCAGCTGTTTTGGGCTCTGAAGTGGAAAATCTTAAAAATATATTAAATATAGGTCCATTTCTAGGGGTACAAACCTAATTAGAATTTAATTCTCATATGTTAGCCTCTCTAGAAGCTTGTTCCCTAGACTAGTATATAAGGAAGCCTTTCTCCTCTCATTTTCTAAGACGAAGAATCAAAGAAATGACAAGAAGGATAATCTACGCATAATCTATTAAAGTGCTCATCTACTTTAAAGAATTCAAGCATTCAAACATTCAAGATTCAATTCATCAAGGAGATCCGTTGGTAGCCATTTAAGGATTCAAGCTCTATGGAGCCCTCTTGTTGAATATTTCTGCATCCATATCCATTCAAGCTTCTTCCTATTCCAAGATCCATTCAAGATTTGTGTTAAAGATCTAAAGGAAATCGATTTGAGACATCCTACATCCTACATTCTACATCCATTTGGTGCATCCATACTTGTGGATCCAAGGATTTGAATCCTCCACAAGGGTTTCAACATAATCAAGGTGAATTTTTCTATTAACCAGGGTTTAACCAAGGAAAAATCCTCCCCCAACAAAAAAAACCATTTTTCTTGTAGGTAAAGGTACGAAACATCGAATTACAGAGCAGATTCATATACCCTTTCGGAAAACTTCTAGGATTCGTGAACAAATTTTCTGTCGGAGCAGTGTAGGTCAAGGTCGACATAAAAGGGGTATAATTGTGCCCCCGTATTTGGGTCATGGTCGACCTTTCTCAAAAAAGAAAATGATTTCTGGGTTTTCTCTATCTTTGTGTTTCCATGCCAGCGCAAGTTGTAGAATTTCCAGAAACTCAGTACAGACACCAGAAAACAACAATTTCTAGATCTACTATACTTTGAGGTTAGTATTTGTCTTCAATTCATTTCAATTAATATTTTAATCATTTCATATCTATTACACACTCTCCCCCAAAAATGGGAATGTAAGGTTTTCCTTTTTCTTCTTATTTCTAATCAATTATTTCCTTTGTGCATTTACCATTTTCTTGTGGTTGATCAATTTGGATCTTTCCTTTGTGAATTTGGGGCTAACATGAGAAGCTTACCTTCCCCAAACTTTTCATATGTAAAGGATATTATTTAGATGTGCAAGTCTCCATTACCCATTTCACATTTTTTACATTTTTTTATCCTTTACATCCTCTATATCATGAAGGACCTCCTGCTACGAAAAATGGTTTTGTTCTTGTTTTTCTTCTTGTAGCAGGCCCCTCATTTTGGAAAAGGCTCAAAAGAAAATATTTGTTCCTCAAGAGCGGGAACAAATTTGTTTTCTTCTTCTTCTTCCAAAAAAGAGGGAAGCTCTTCAAATAAGAGGATTGGATCCTCTTATTTTTGTGCAATCTTCACTTGCGAAGAGGTTTGAATATATATAACCTCGTCAACATCCTCCTACAGTAGCTCCTCTTTCTCCTCCTCTAGTTCATGTGAAGGATCATGAACAAGAGGATGCAACTCCTCCCATTGATGCTTTATCTTTGTCTCTTCCTCCCAAAATGACATATTGGGACCCTCAATTTGTCCATACAATCGATCCACCGCTAAAGAGTGAAATAGAAATAGGTATAGAAGGCTGAGAGGGAGAAGCTTCTCGTATAGGGACTGGAGGAGTTATAACAAAAATATCTTGTAATGGAGGGGGCTTCCTAAATCTTGGAATGATATATTTAGGGGAAGGGGTTGTTTGGATTTCTAATTCTTGTACTCTAGCCAATAAAAGCCTCTTTTGTTCATCTTTTGCAGCAACTTTCTTTGCATGTTTTTCCTCAAACTATCTATGTTTTGCCTCCATCTCTTCTTCATGCTACCTTTGTTGGGCCTCCAACTGTTTCTCTTTTGTTGCAACCATCTCAAAGTATTGCCTTTTCCAAATTAGCATACACAGTTTAGAGATCCAATGAGCCGGTTCCGCCAGCTACATATCAAATCCTTGTCTTCTTTTTTCTTCAACCAACTGTCTGGCCCAGCTCCATAAAATAATTTTCAACTCATGATAACCTATATCATCCAAATATATGATAATATTGGGAACTAGATTGAAACTCAAGCCGAAGCTAATAAACCTTTGGATAGGATCCACAATTTGACCTCTGAGCTCATTAATATCCATTTTAGATATGATGTGGGCAATGGGAGGAAGGGGACAAACATATGGAATATATCGGTCATTTGATGTTGTAGAGGGATTTGAAGCAAAGCCGCATTGAGGTTCAGGATGATTTTGATAAGAAAAGGGTGTGGGGGCAGAAATATCATGGCACGGGGAATGATAGGATGTGTCTCTATAAAAAGGCTTCATGTTAAAGCTTTCAAAAGGTTATGAATTCATAGAGAACTTGAAGAAATCAAAATATTAGAAATGATCTTACACATACTAGCACAGTGACTGCTTGAGACCATCAAATTTCCACTCAAATTCGCCATGGTGTTTGATGCAATGCCTCCAAATATTGATGGCACTAAGAATAACACCCAATTCTTAGTGAATGAAACTTGTATTGGTCCACTAGGGGATATCTTGAATTGATTTGATCTCTATCCCACCGGACGTGCCAAAAACTGTTATCACAAAAGTTTGCACCCTTGTTTAGGTGATGGTTAGTGACCTAAACAACCTTGTGAAACATTTAAGAAATCTCTCAATGTGGGACTTGATCAATGAGATATAATCTTTGGTGAAGGTCAACTTCCTTTACAATCAGGGTGCACCTATAATCTAACGACTTGAAGGGAAAGGGGAAGAAGGAGATGTTGAAAGGGAAATGCAGAAAGGGAAATGCAAAAAGGGAAATGGTGATGCACCATATTGAAACTCGGTTACTATCTTTGTCTATAACTACACTTAACATCAATAAAAGACCTCAAAACATACATAGTTATCCACTCTACTCTATTTCCTAAAGACTCATATGCAAACCAAAACTAATGAGATGATACAAGGAAGATGTATTCAATTATATAACATTCATGATAAAAGTAGATACAACATACAAACTTAAGAAAATAGGAAAGAAATATTCAAGTATGAGTCAATAGATATGCATAAGATACCAGAATGGTGCTAAGAGGTAAAACAAAGTATCTATTACTATAAGGCATAAGGAAATTACATCTACAAAGAATGGACCTGTAAATGAAAAAAAGAACCCTTTACAAAATGTACTAGATTTCTTTTTATGGAGCTGACATAACTTAGAATGATCAATTTGAAGTTCAAACCCCACTAGGGTTGAGTTACAGAAGAAGGATAGATTAGAATAAATTTGATCCCTGCAAGTTGATCCTAGCCTCATAAGTGACATGAAGCTCATGAATTTAATGCCCCTGTTGTTAAAATAATATCTTCTACAAATGTAAGCAACATAAAAAATAACTATGAATCTTATAAGTCTTCATTCTGTACCCAGATGGTGTGTAGAATTGAACTCAAACCCTCTGCAACTAGATATCTATAAATAATAAGTATAGAGGGCGGCTGAAGATCAGATTAAATTTGGATTGGTGGCATTGTTTATCTACTAGAAGTAGCTGGAAGCATCTTGAAATTCAATTCTCCGCAACTGAGAAAGCAGAAAGTGAACCCGGAAGTGACCTTTAGTTTTTAAAATAGTTAAATTCCTTTCACCATTCATGGTTCAAAGGTATTTTATGAAGAAGACCTATGTTTTTTATAAAGTGGGCATGTCGTTGAGACCCTTTGGCTGCTTGGTAGAGCATAAAACTTCATAAAAATAGATATCGATGAGACTCCCCCAAACTTCAAAAAAATAGACCTATCGATGAAAAAAAGCCTATCAGTAAATCCCGCGAAACACTGGTGGAACATGCTATCCCATTGAAAAGGCATTGATGGAACCGAGTAAAAGCCTTATCGAAGACACTTATTGATGGAAGAAGATACATTGATGAAATATAAAAGTGCCTCATAGAAACCCAAACTCCATTGAAAAGGGGTGGGCTAACTAGGGACGTGTACCGCTCCTTAATTCATCATTTCCATTTGTACCATAGACCATGCCATAATGCATTTTTTTGTTTTTTTTTATCATGGGCCCTGCCCCTATACCTTCAACAAAGCTCTTCCACGTGTTTTCCTCTCACTGGCCCTTCACCTCCTATCGCTTATCCATGAAATAAGCTCATTGATGAAACACAAAAAAAGTTGGATGAACACAAAAGTTCATCAAAAAAAGGTTCATCAATGGGACTGGCAGAAATTCCATCGAAAATCGCTATCAACAAAGAAAGCACATCAATGAGACATAAAAGCACTTTGTCAAATGCCCAACTCCATCGACAACATATGTCGACGAGACCCTTAGGAAGCTTCATAAATAATGCATATTGATGAAACATGACCCATTTATAAAGTGCAAAATGACCTCACCGACCGCCAAAATATGTCAAAAACCGCCCATCAATGAGATAAAATAAAGTCTCATTGATGAAACATGTTGATGGAAGATCCATTTTGATGGAGATCAATAACACTTGTCAATTTCCCATCTTAGATCGATAATCACCCATCGAAAAAACAAGAGATCAATCCCATCCAAACCTCCTATAGATGAAAAATTAAAGCATGATCATTTTGGAAAGACCCAAAGATGTCTTTCCAAAAACATCGCATATCGAAGCAACCAGGGCGCCTATCAGTAAGACTTACATCGATGACTTTCATCGGGGTAGCACCACCCATAAGAACTCACAAAATGGTCACCCTCGATACGTCGATACAACCATCATTGGCAAGACCTTCACCGATGACATCCCATCAAAATGTCGAATGCCAAATTTTCCTTTCTTCCGACAGTGATAGCTACGCCAATAACAACCATTAGCAAGACCCCAACCTGTTGTTCCGATATCCAACCCTGAAACCCGATGATCAATTTGTTTAGGATTTTGGTGAGACCAAAGACAAGTATCATCAAAATCTAGATTTTGGTCCCGCTGAAGCACTGCATGTCTATATCAGTGGAACATGTGGGATGCTATGTTGATATGCCTATTCTAAAGAATTTACACTGATTTAGCCCAAAAAAATTGCACTGTATGAGCTCCTGTGATAAGATCAATCCAGAGGATTAATGGTGGGCTGAAAAGGTCAATAATAAGGTTTATAATTGTCTTGATTTACAATTAAAGGGAAGGATTTGTTGATTAACTGATGAATATCTAATGGATATGATGAAGACTGAGTGATACCAAGCATCATGATTGTAGAAATGGTTAGATCAGTTGTTGTTTTGTCATTAATGTCAAGCAATTTATTAATTAATTTTTATTGTGTTACCATATCTTAAGAGGAGAAGTTAAATGGGTGACAAATACAAATCAGACAATGATGAAGCAATGATGTTATAGTTGTTTTCTACTATATATTTTATGTTATCAAATCAATACATTTGATTGATCAATTCAGGAACTGCAATGAATTAAGTTATGACTGAAAGAGATAATTTACTGAGCTAGACTGAGTTAGTGAGTAGAATGTTATGTGAATTGGTAACAGTTATCGAGCATTGAGAATGAGTTAGACACCAAGCAGTGAAGAAGTTAGTTACCAAGTTGCAAAGCAAGTTTTACCGAGTACAGTATATCGATATTAAATGATGATGAAAACAAATTTAATTTGAAGCGATGATGAGCTAGATGAGGAAATGAATTAAATGAAGTTTGTTACAAGATCTATGAATGGGAAAATTCAATGAGAAGATCTAAGACAAATATCAAGTGGTTAAACAGAAATATGAAAGTTCCAAGAAAAGTTACAAGTTTCGAGGTAAAAGTGATTTGGTTTACCGAGTTGAGAAATATGAAGAAGATGATCAAACGAATGAGTGCAAAGGAAGGAAAATCAAATTAAGAAGATTAAGAGGAAAAAGTATGTCTATATAAGGAATGAGAATTACAAAGAGTATAAGACTACTGGCGAATTGAACATAGAAGGAAAGAAGCTGAAGAACAACATTTACCGAGAAGAACAGAGAAAGACAGATTAAAGAATCTACAGTCTGAGAAAGAGATCAATGGAGTATGTGATGCTAGTATTAAATTGAGCATAAAGGATCTGATACAAGCATAGTGAGTTTCTATTTTTACTGATCAAAGTTTACTATTGCTTATTAATATTTGTAACAGAGAAATCTCTTAACCGATTGGAGTTAACCGTCCTATGTGTAAAACCTAGACTTAGGTGAAATTCCAAAAGAGTGTTTGAAGACCTCTAACAAGGCTACTCCTAACAGGGTGAAGATCTTAACAGATCTAATGTGAATCCCCTAACAGGGTCACATTTAGCAAATGTATTTTGTAATCTTTAACATGATAATTTCTTAACCGAGTGTACTTTAGAAGGGTACATTTTTATTATGGGTTACAATTCCCATAGAGGTTTTTCCCAAATTGGGTTTCCTCGTTAAATATGGTGTTACTGAGTTAAATTTGGTGTCGACTGATTTATATCATGTGTTAATGAGTTAATCTGATGTTGCTAAGTTTGAATGATTAATTGATGCTTATGTTATTTGGTGAATTGGTTATTTACTATATTAAGTGTTAGAATAATTGAGGGGAGGGGGGGGTGAATCAATGGCCTTAAAATAATTCTAAAAGATCTAACCAAAAAAATTATATCTCAAATATAATATCCTCTAGTTATCTTTCAATCCATCAAGATGTATGCCTTGAATAATTCTAACAAATATAAACTACTCGGTAAGATATATTGTTTATCTTTTCTAGACTTTACCGCATAGTAGTAAATAAACTTAGTGTTAACCGACCAATCTAGTTTCAATAATGTGTAAAGAAAAATATCAATGCAATGAAATACATACACATTTGACACAGATTTTTAACGTGGAAACCCAGCTAAGGGAAAAATCATCTGGGACCGGTAACCCAAAATATTTTCACTCTTCTGAAGTGAGCTCGGTGAAGAACCAACCCTATTAAAGGTTACAATACACACTGTTAAGTGCGACCTTGTTAGAGGATTTAAAACTAATAGTTTGTCTTTTGACCTAGCACTCACTATGCTATCAACAAGAAAACCTTTTGATACTCTTGAGTATCTGAATACAATAAGGACTGTTAAATCCCACTCGATTAAGAGATTTTTTGAATCAATGGTTTAAACTGATACAGTAAATGATCTGTTCAAAATACAACTTTAATTTGCAGATATTCATATCTAATGTTAGTCCAATAATACCTCTCTGATCAATATTCTCTTTAGTTCCTTTGCTCTCTTCCTTTGTTCTTCTCGATGAATGCTCCGTCCTCTGTTGTTCTGTGTCTGTAGAATTCCTTGGCTCTGTTCTTCATCATGTATGATCAGATCTGCATGAAGACTTATATCTTCACTAGAATTATACTCAACATTCCTCTCCTTCTAATGAATTCATTTTCTATTTATATAGACATGATTAGCCGCTCAATCTCCTTATTTTTTTCGTAGATCACTTCTCGATCCATAAAACTCACCATGCTTGCTTTATCCTGTAAAGCTCTGCTTTAGTTTTATTCCACAAATCTCTCCATGATAATTGTGAATAAAATGTGCTTTAAATCTCTTTCCTTTCTTTAGTTTAATTGATCTTTGAAAATAAAGCAATCAATCAGTCAATCCCTAAATATAGTTTTGCCAACTAATTAGTTTTGTCATTATTTAACTTCAGTTCTGATCGGTCATCAACTCCAGTTATGCTCGGTAACACCTTCAGTTTACTGCGGTGCTTGGTATACATTATGAACTACTCGGTGAAACTTTCTTGGTAACACTTACTCGGTTACTATTATGCTCAGTTTACACTGTGAACTACTCGGGGTTCACTGTCCAACGATGTTCACTGTCACTCGGTGTATACAAACTTTTTACATTTTACCGACAACATAAACTTTGTCTCTTCAGATATTCAAGGTTATGATATTATGTGTTTGAATAATCAAACCATATCAAGTTGACATAAATGAAAATACAATACATTAACTGATTTAATGTATTGAATTCATTTTAATTCATCAACTTATCATCTTCAAACATTCAATCAGTTATAGTTCATCATTAAGTACTTACCGAGTGAATAAGTGAGTTTAGTTTTAAGAGTTTAAATTTTTATTTGTCTGATTCACCCCCCACCTCTCAATGGGACTAACAGGCTTATGTAATGTGAATTGCATAGGATGCAATTTATTACATTATATTTTGCCCCAACTTTAGGAATCATATATATCCATTAGAAAGGTGAGCTAAAGTAGAGAGAAAGAGTTTAGAATGATATAACCAAAATATGAAGGGCAAGTAGAGTCTTCTATTAGTGCAAATTTGACATCAAGGAAGAAACCCGAGTCAATCCTTCTTAAAAATATGTTGATTTGTATCACCATAAATATATTAGTTGTAGACAAACACATTAAGTGAAAAGTGAAAATTAGACACAAAATTTATAATAGATATCGAATGATGTCAATATGTATAGGTTGTAAGTTGTGTTATTCCAAGGAATATATGACAATATAATTGACCTATGTCTACTACAAATTATGTTGTAGGAAAACCATGAAAAAGAGACATAGACACTCATAAAGACAAAGTGCAGTGGATTAATCCCACACTAAGCTATAGATAATACAAGTAGATGTAGACATATTTTGAAAAAAGACGTGAGACATGAGATTTGACAATATAAATATGAATATGATAGCCCCCCCTTAGAATGATATGTGCTACACAAACATGAACATAATTCATTATAAGGAGAAGGAATGTTTTTCCATGAAAATATAATGAGATGTATCCATGGAATTCTACCTAGAAAAATATAGCACATAGCACCCCACAAACTCAACAAGAACATAGAGAGATAGTGGGATATGATTATTAGAGGTCAGTATGACTCATAGTAGTAGCATTTGTATATATATCTACATATGGATCATAATCATATTTATCAATGTTTTGGATCACGATGAAAGATCACATTGAAAAAAGAAAAAGAAAAAAAAAACAATTTTAGGTCGAAAAGGAAGACGAACTAAATTCCCCCAATGTTTTGCATTGTCCCCAAATGTCTAAAAGAAATATATGGCATAAGAAGAATGATGAAAGAAAAGTGAACGATATATTTGTATCCCCTATGTCCAAGTACCTATGAGGTTATCTTGGGTCCTTTAGGAGAGCATAAACATATATAGACAAGCATGAAGGAGTACAAAGAAACAAACACACTATAGTCTAAAGAAATGAAGAGACATTGCTCTAGTCAATCACCTTTAACAGATAATTATCCTCTCAATCTATATCCTAAGGGGAAGGAGGGGAGACTTGTAGAGGCACAATGGCCAAATAAGTACCAGGTATCTTACCTACAATATGAGCTAAGGATGAGATTGTCTCACCATTCTTATCCAACAACTCTTGTGAGCCAAGAGTTAATGATCTTGTAAAGATAATTAACAATGCCAAAATATCCTCTAGAGTGTTAGACATATACTTTGAAGAGGAGTGAGGTGACTCAATTGAAGGCTCAAAATAGGAGTTGCATCACCAACCCTTGGAAAATGAGTGGTGGCAAACTCTAGATCAGGTGGAACCTTCTTGACTACCAAAACAAAAGTAAAAAGAGAAGTCACAAGAGTTGACTTCTTGTGATGGACCCCAAGAATTGTGCCCTACTGGAACTTGTACTTAGGTATTTGAATTGATACCTTTATGTCAATTGTGGAAGGATAAATGACCCTAGGAAAGTTAGGATGGAGATGCAAATAACAAGGAGGAGTATATGGAGCCACACTAGATACACCCTATATGTGAAGCATTCCTATGGAATGAAAATATGGAGGAACATAAGGTAGATAAATAATAAGAGGTATCTCGAGAGAGGGAGAAATGAACACTTGCACCCTCTTGGGGGTGAGGGTCATTGAACATTCTTGACAAATCCAATTTAATTCTTAAAAGGAGGTGTATAGACAACAGTATGTGAAACATGAGTAATATAAACTAAAGTAGGAGCATAAGAAGACATGTGAGTAGCAATGAAAGGTTCATCCTTAGTTTTTGATATGACTTCATTTTTCTAAGCCATTTCCCATATATGATTCTTGCTCTCATGAACAAGCTAGTTTTTATGTAGATGGGCACCAACAATATAATCTTGAGAAGGTCTAGTGATATCTTGTTCTATAGGCATAACCAAATGCATAGTCATTATTTATGTAAGAGAATATTGCACCATTAAGACATGCGGTGCTACCAATACAAGGGCCTTATTCTCAACCATGGGTGCCCTTATTATTTTTGCTTTAGGAGTAGGAAAAGGAACAAAAAGAACCCTTAAAAGTTGAGATGCAAGCATTACACAAAAGAGCCAAAGATGAGGAGGAATGCTTCTCCTTACCAAACCAAGTAGTTCAAGGGATGTTTGGAAGTATCAAAAGATCAAAGAGATGGGGCTTTGACTTTAGTAATATGGGTTCCTTTTCTTTTCCTATGCCAAGTACTATCAAAGGAATAAGAGACAACATTAGAGGTTGTGTGATCTTGGGAGAATGAGGAGGTTTACTCATAGTAACATGCTTTTCCTCAGCCCCTGATAAGGGAGTAGAGGACAAAGAACACTGCTATGTAAGAACAAACCTAGAAGAAAGAGCTAAACAAACCATTTATTTAACTAACACAAATGCTAAATCCTTGATCTTATATTTATAATAAAATTTGTAAAAAAATCATTGAGGGGTTGAAAAGGTCTAACCAGAACAAGCCAAAAATAGCCTAGAGAAAAAAACCATGCAACACAAGTGGATTGCATTTAGTGTCCTAGACAATATGCACCATACCATCATGAGGAATTTTAAGATATTTGTTGACCACATAGGGACCAAAATCTAGGAAATTTTTTAAGGAAATTAAGGTAGTGGAACAAATTACTACACTAATCTTGAGAGGAGGATTGGGTAAACACTTTCTTAGATCTTTATAATAGTTACAAAAACTTAATGGAAATAAAAAAATTAATAGCATGCATAAAAAAACACAATGATTTACATGGGGAAAACTCTTTAGAGAGAAACCCGACACTCCAAATGTCACCCAATATATTATTTAGAAATGAACAAGATATTACAATATACTCACATAGGAATCTTCTCACATGAGTATAACCAACCAGAGATCAAGAGGTAACTCAAAAACTATCAGACTCTTTCACAAAACCTCTATCTCAAGCACCTAATATATAGGAGATACAAAGCATGAAACTATTAAAGTATATTACAAAACCATGGTCTAAAAAACACCTGAAAAGTGGTTTCCATCTTATCTCCAATCTAAGATGCCCTATGATATGTCAAAACACACGTAAAAATGTGTTATTCCCTTTTACAACTCATTTATGTTCTCAACATGTTTTCACATTTCTAATTTCAAGAGACACAACTTCTGGAGGCTACAACTTTTGAAATAGGCGTTCAATTGATGAATTGTTTCAAGCATAAAAATATCATGATGTGCTTTATCAAGCTATAACAAGCTACACCAGTTATAAAGACTTTTGGGCAATTTAAAATCCTCTAAAGACTTCAAAATTAAATTCATAAAATGATGCAGGAGCATCTAGGGTGTAAGAGTAATCTTGTATCAACCAAAAAAAAAGAGAAGAAAAAAGAGAAAATAAAATAGAAAAGAACAGAAAAATTGAGGAGAGATAAAATTATGAAAATGCAAAGAAAAATAATAATAAAATAATCATAAAGTTACTTTTTGTAAATTTTCATTTATCAAGATGCATCGGTGGCATTTTAGAAGTTTGTCAAAAGTTCCTTATTTAATAAAATACTTTAAGCATTTATTAAATTACATCATGAATTTAATATTTGGATAAAGGTAGTTGCATCTACCTTTTATCCCACATTGCTTGTGTTTGTAATATCTTAGGTGGGAAGTACTATATATACTCATGGAAAATCAATTGTAAATGTTGCTGGAGTTTTGTAAGGTCCTCGAGAAGAAAGGATTGCATCCTTAAGAAGTTGTAAGCTTGTAAGCTCTAGTTGCATATTTGAAGGCCAACTTGGCTAATATTTGTAGAAGTGGTGGAACATTTATTTCCAATGGAATAATAGAGATTCAACATTTTCTCATGCATTTCTTAAGTTGTTTTTATGTTATTGTTAGGTTATTTATTTTGGAGAGTGTTTAAAATGCCCTTATTTTGTAAGAAGTTGTAGTGATCACTTTCAAAGAAGTTGTAAGGATTTCATTCTCAAGTATTTGGAAGCATTATCAACATCTTCAAGTATTATCAATCTATACTTTGTGAAGTGTTTTCATTCTCTCTTTGACTCTATATTGTTTTGTCTTTGGTTATGAGTTGGTAAGGGAGGTGTGGCCCTTCATCAAGTAGTATCAAAGCATGTGTTTGAGTTTGTAAAGGGGAGTACTCTACATCGGTGGTATCAGAGCTAGAGATATTGAGTGTGTAGATATATTGTTGAATGTGAGACAATCTACACAAAGACCTTAGGTTGGATAATTTTTTTATGAGATCATGATGGTCATCCTCCAATAGAGATTGAAGTTGGGTAGAATGTGCACGTATTTACTCCACTGAGAGAGAGTGGGTAGAGGAAGTGAGAGGTGTGTATACTAGAAATCTTTGTTGGGTAGATGATAGATGCATGTGAGGTTGTTGCAAATTTTTGAGCAAGTTGCAAGAAGAGATACATAGTGAAGTTGTAGAGTGAGACTTCTTGAGTATGCAGACATAGCGTCGAATGTGAGGCAGTTTTCACTAGGACCTAATTGTGTTAAAAAATTTAGAAGTTGAATATGGAAAAGAGAAAGAGGAAAATGACTTTTGTGATTGGATGGATTCTTAGGATTCTTATACTTGAGAAAATTAGAGAGAGAAATCAAGAAGAAATAAGAGTTGGAATAATAGAGTTGAGGAAACAAGTGAAGGAAATAGAAGTTGAGTTGCAAAGGAGAAGATATCTTCATCAAAAAAGAGATGATGGTGATTATTTATATCTTTCTAATGATATTTTGAATGCAAGAAATAAAAAAGATGCATTGGAGTATCATGCATGTGGCACAAAAGAAGAGAAAGAGGATGAATATGAAGATATTGATGAAGATGAAGTTGAGGAATTCTTATTGAAATGCATATACAATGAAATCAAAATTATTGCAATAGACACAAGTCTTTGTAAATAGTTGCAAACATTGATAGCAAAAGAGGAAGATGAAGAAAGAGCTACAGTAGTGGATGAAACTGATGTAAAATTTAATTTTATTGAACATTGTTATGAAGATGGATATTAACATAATTAGGTTCAAGCAAAAGAGATTACTTTGAATAACATAAAACAAAGTGAATAAGATTATTTGTTAACAAAGATTGTAGCACTGGAGGTAGAGTAGAATGCTTCAGTTGGAGGTCAAATAAGTGAAGTAGTCGCATGTCTTATTGAAGGCATGAAGGAAGCGAACAAAGTTGAAGGTTTAACACAGGTTGATTGAGGACCTAGTGAACCCCATGGTAGAGTAGAGATAAATTCAAGTGAAGGAAATGAGAAAGAAGATGAATTACTCAATGAAATTATAGTCATAGTGAAACATGACAAAGAAGACATTGCAGAAAAAGAGATAAATTTTAATGAATCACGGGATGTTAAATTTGAGATGGATTTGTATATTAAAGTGAAAGAGAATGATGATTACTTTCATGTTATGGATGAGTTAGATCGAGATGTTTGGTATGCGGATAAATATTTGTATGGTATTGTAGAGTTTAATGTAGGTGCATTTTGGAGGAGGTGGTTAGTTTGTGATGAAATTAATTCTGCATTTAGCAGGTTGAGTGCAGAGTAGCATTGCAAGCGAAGGATACTTTTTCCAGATAGATGTTGGAAGATGAGAAAAAATATTAGAGGTATCAATTTCAATGATACAGTTTCTTGAGGATTGTTTGCAATCTAAAAGGGTGGTACAGTCATTCAACTCTATTTTGTGAATCCATATTCATAAAAAATTTCCTACTCCGAGTGTCTGATGCAGGAGCATCTAGGGTGTAAGAGCAATCTTGCATCAACCACAAAAAAGAGAAAAAAATAAAAGAAAAGAAAAAAAATAAAAAAAATGAGGAGAGAGGAAATGATGAAAATACAATAAAATAAAATAAAATAAAAATTGTTCAGGCTTAGAATTGTCACCCTAACTCAGGCATTAGGGCTACACGAAAATTCCATCCTAACCATGGAAACCTCTCCTAGCTGTGGGTAGGCTATGAGTGAAGAGGAATCTCCGGATTCTAGGCCGGTTCCTATAAAATATGGTATATCACTTCCTAATTGAAAAATTGAACTGGGAAAAGAGAAAAGAGGTTTGTAACTAAACTTTCATAATAGAAAGGTGATACACCAATGATATTCAGACTCTTTTATGAAGCTTCAAACTGATTTATACTTATCATATTTTGATGGATCTTTCAAATTATCATTCACTGATCAATACATAGGCTAATTGAAAAGGAATAACTAGGGTTTTCACCACAAGCAATATTTCTCCCATTAACAATATGCACTTTCCACAAAAGGCTTATATTTCTGCAATATAGAA
>MU227519.1:5468467-5489643 GCA_018584345.1 Thuja plicata
GTCTCTTTCTTTGGTCCATATTACTGACAATAATATGGACTAAAGAAAGAGACCAACTACGATGGTCTCTTGAGCTCTGTTATCTTTAATGTGCTTATCTGTCACTTTTTTGACACATATGGAAATACTTTTAATAATGTTGCTATACCTCTAATAGGACATCTCGTCAGAACGTTATTAGGAACTATCGCTATTCCAATAGATATATTATCAGAGAGAAAAGATTTTTGACAGATCATTGTGACAGGAATGCTATACCACTGACGGGTTTACCTGTCGAACAATCACCGTAGTTCTGTCGCTCCTCTGACAGCTACAATTTTGGAGAGAAATAAGTTGCGATAGATCTTTGTGATAGGAATGCTATACCACCGACGATTTTACCTGTCAAAGAATCACAGCCGTTCCGTCGCTCTACCGACAGATAAAATTTTGGAAAGGAATGGGTTGTGACAGATAATTGCAATAGGCTTGATATATCTCCAATGGGTTTTCTGATAGTTCTTTCCGAAAGGAAACCCAGATGGTTTGTCGGAGTTTCGATAGGTCTGCCATAAGAAATTTGATAACAAAGTTGGTATTCATGTGCTATTTTTTGATAGAAAATGATGTCGGTAGACTGACGGTTACCACTTCTGTCGAAAGTTGCAATGCAAAAATGCCGACAGATTGATATGTCAAAATTTTGACAAGTGGGCGTTGCAAATCTGACAAATGGCCATCAGAATTTGGCCTCAAATGTACTAGTGCTTATAAGGTGCATAAGCTAGTAGAGTTCTAACTCATTCCAATCTAGCAATTGGGGCAAACGTCTCACCATAGTCAATGCCTTCTTCTTGTGCATAACCTTTGTATACAAGTTTGGCCTTATTTCTTATAACTTCTCCATGTTCATTCAACTTATTTCTAAACAACCACTTGGTTCCAATAACATTATTGTCCTTTGGCCTAGGTACTAGTGTCTAGGTTTTGTTCTTGTCGACTTGTTCAATCTCTTCATTCATGGCCTATATCCAATCTTCATTATCCAAAGCATATTTCACTGATTTTGACTCAAATTCACATAATAAGCATGTCTGATTTTTCAATTTTCTTTTTGTCATGACCTCTGAATCTTTATCTCTAATAATTTGATCTGATTTATGATGTCTTCTTACATACTTTGCTAGTGTAGGCTATGGTTTCCTTTTCTCTTGTTTTTCATCCTCAGATTCATCATCAAAGTTAATTTTAGGTTCATTTTGTGTCTCTATTTCATTCTTGGATTCCTTGAAAGTTTCCTCCTGATGCTCGATAACCTCTTTCTGTAACTCAACATTTTTTGTTGTTTCTCAACAACATCATTCTATTCTTTGACAACTTCTTTTTCTGGTTTAGGCAAACTGTTGGGCTCTCATTCATTCATGTAAATGAAAGATCTGTAATCTTTAGGTTATTTCTTGCATTCCACTTTGTTCTTTTCTGCATATTCATCAATTCTAACATTTGCACTTTCCACAACTTTGTTAGTGTTAGAATTCAAACACTTATACTCTTTGCTCTTAGTGGAATAACCTAGGAATATGCCTTCATCACTCTTAGCATCAAGTTTTCCATTTCTATCATGCTTCGGGATATATAAATTTTTCTCACAAAAACTAAAATATTTTTCATTACGTGCATAACCATACCATAACTCATAAGGTGTAATATCAGTACCTTTCTTGACTTGTACTCAGTTCAAGATATATAGTGTTGTACTTATAGCTTCTCTCCAGTAATTTTGTGTAACATTCTTCTCTATCATCAGTGTTCTAGAACAATCCATTATTGATGTTTTCCTTCTCTCGGTTATGCCATCCTATGGGGAGTCCTTGGAGAAGACATTCATATTTTAATTCCTCTATCATTGCACAATAGGTTGAACTCATTAGATATAAACTCTCCTCCTCTATCTGATCTTAGACATCTCAAGCTCTTATCTCTCTCTTTTTCAATTTTATCCAAATACCACTTAAACAACTGAAAAGCATCAAATTTTTCTTTGAGAAATATTACAGTCATCATTCTAGAGTAATCATCAACAAATAGTATGAAATATTTATCACCTCAGTAGCTTTTCACACCAATAGGTCCACAAAGGTTAGTATGAACCAATTCAAAAATATCATTAGAAGTATAGGTTTTGCTCTTAAAACTGGACTTTGTCATTTTGCCCAACTGACATTGCTTACACATAACACTATCAGGTTTTTTCAATCTTGGTAACCCTCTTACTCTTTTCATCTTACTGATGTTTACCAAATTTTCAAATTTCACATGACATAACCTCTTATTCCATAACCATATATCATCATATTGTGTAAACAAACATGTCTCATCAGATAAATCTAGATAGAACTAATTACCTCTTGTATGTTCTCTACTTCTAATTAGTTCACTAGTAGCATCAAAGATTCTAGCCTTCCTGTGATGGAACTCAACTCGGTATCTAGAAGTATTCAACTAAGCAACACTTAAAAAATTACAATTTATTCCTTCAACCCAATAGGCATTGTCACATGTGGTCTTATCAGTCAATTTTATTTATCATTTTCCTTTCATAGGACATGGTTTGTCATTACCAAACTTAACACTACCACCTTTGCAAAAGTTAAGGTTTCAAATTTAAATTTATCACTAGTCATGTGATGTGAGAAACCACTATCAATTATCCATCTATCACCTTTACTCATATATGAAATAAGTACAGTTTTCTCATCTTCATCATAATCATCTTTCATAACAACATAAACAACTTCTATATCATTGCCATCAGATTCACTATCAGTTTATTCAGCAATATAGCATGATTTCTTACCTTTGTCCTTATAGTCCTTATACCTTCTAAAATATTTTTCATCCCTTTTGTCTTTCTACTTTCTTTCTCTTTTATCATCCTTGTCATTCCTGTCAGGACATCTTGCTGCAATATGGCCAACTTTTTTACATGAAAAACATACTATAGGAAGTTTACCTTTGAATTTTCCTTTTCCTCTCGGTAGTCTTCTAGCCATAAGTGCTTCAAGTTCATCAAGATCTTCATCAGAAGTGTCACTATCGCTATTCATATGTCTTTCTTTTCCTTTCTTTGATTTGTGAAGATTCAATTGTGATTTGAATGCAGAATCAACATGGTGAGGAGTGAAATTATCAAAATTTGATAACTCAAAAGTAGTAAGTCTATCAACTAAACCTTCCAGAGTTAAGTTGTTACTAGGAGTACATCTTAGTTTTTTTATAGTAGATACTCTAATAGAATATATAGGAAGTAAGGCTCTTGGTACCTTGCTAATAACAATATCATCACTAATAGTTCCATTAGCTCCTCTAATAGCATTTACAACCTCCTTAACTCGACTACAATATTGACCAATAGTTTCACCATCTTGCATTCTCATTTCATCATACTTACCTCTCAAGCTTTCATATTTGTCTCTTAATACATTTGTATCACCTCCATAGATAGTTTCCAGTGTATCCCACGTTTCTTTTGCAGTTTTGCAATCTTTTATGTCTTCAAATTTAGGATACCTTAGCGTTGACACAATCTCCAACATTACTTGTTTGTGTTCTTGTTTTTCTTTCATCTGATGAGTTTTCATAATTGTAGGCACTGTTATGTAATCATTTTCCACATAGTATTTTTCTGCATCTCCTATTCCATCTAGGTGTAACTTCATCAAAATTTTCCATGTAGGGAAATTCTCTTTATTCATCCGTGGTACCTCCTTTTTATACATCTTGATCTTTAGCTTAAAGTACCTTCAAACTTTTCTCTACAAGGACCACAATATCTTTGATACCAATTGTTAGAATAATTTAGAATAACTAAGAGGGGGGGTGAATAAGTTATCCTAAGTCTAGATGCACTAATTGAATTTTCAAACACTTCAACCAACTCAGATCCACTCAGTAATCCACTCGGCCTCTATAGCACATAATCAATATATACTTGTAGTTTACTGTCCTAATGTAATCAACTTGGAGAATATAAAAATCTTAACAGTAAAACACATCAAATAACATTCACACAAGTATGACACCAGGATTTAACATGGAAACCCAATATGGGAAAAACCACCATTAACATGCTACCAATTTTTCACTCTTCTGAAGTGAGCTCTGTGAGGAGCCAACCCGGTTAAAGGTTATAATACACACTGTTAAATGTGACCCGGTTAAAGGATTTAACTACCCTGTTGAAAGTGAGCCTTGTTAGAGGGCTTAGACCATTCCATTAGAATGTCACCTTGATTAAAGGATTTAACAATATGATTGTTAGGTCAACCTTGTTTAAAAGGATTTTGCAACTGATACAATGGTTAGAAAGTAACAACAAATTGTGATCTGAAACATACAACTCACTTTGAAAATATAGATCCAATTATTTCTCAAATGCTAATTCACTGACTGGTCTTCATTTTCATCTCTATCACTCAGATCTTCTCGGAAATCCTTCAAGGAATCACCACTATGCAGTCATATATTGCTCTCTTCAGCCTTCTCTTCCTTCTTCTTAGATTTTCCAATCAATTGAATTAGCATCTACCACACACACATAACCTGCAACTAGGTTAATCTTATACCTCTCTGATCAAGTAGCTCTATCTTTTCCTCTTAATCATCATCTTAGATCTTAGGGTTTGGTCAAATCCAATGAATCCTTCCAACATTTTGTTTTCATCTAAATTGTAGAATACATCCTAAAACTCCTTGAATCCATACATAAAAATGATAAAACATATATTAAATTCTCATTTAATTCTCCACAACAATCATCCTTATCTTAAATACACTTCACATATCCCAAGAAAATCAACTATGTTGACTGGGATCTCAAATCTCTCTCAAACTGTCAAAATACTAACACTCGGTCATCACTATGTTCTTCCACTTGGTCATCACTAGATAACTCGGTAATTTATTGACACTTGGAAAATACTTATGCTCGGTCGACATTGAATTTTCTTGGCATGCTGGAGCTCGGTCAACACTCGCATCACTTGGAACAAACATAAATTCCTTAATCTTATGCTTTGTTACTCAGTCAAGACTAATCTTGTAGTCATCCAAACTTCACTTAGACTTAAGATAAAAAATATATTATCTTGTAAGGGTGCAATCTCATCAAGTACCCATTGTAGTTCCACATAGCTCAACCATTTCACTAGGTCTTCTTCTTTTTATCTCTTCTTTTCAAATCTTCTTCATCAATCAATTGATATGGAACTTTACAAGATAACAATTGTCTTACCAGTTAAGGTTTGACTTCAATGACAATATAACAATTATTTCAATTATAGTTTCCAACACATATCATTATGGTCATAATGATACAAATTCAAGGGACATTCATAATATATGTATACTATATAAAATATTCATAATGGAAAAGATACATCAACAATTTTATCCCTGCAGATGAAAATCAGAGCATAAGTACCGCATATTCACTAAAGAGATCATAATCTTATTAAAGATCAATGACTATCATATCAACAATTCTCCAGTGGTTCATGAAGGAGGGATCCAATGAAAGAAGCTACAACAAATGGTCAACAAAATACAACAAGGTAAATAAAAAAGTGAAGCTTCATACCAATTCTTACTATTGTCTAGATTATGTGTAGATATATGATGTTGAAAAGTACAGATAATTAGAGTTATGGTTCAAAAGTTTCAAGATTACAAGGGTGGATATAGTTTTTTTTTTGTCATTACAGAGTCAGGAAAAAGGGAGAAGTAACCATGTGTTAATGATTGTGAAATGGTGACAATGCCATTATATTTAAACATTGTTATTACAACTCATAGCTACTAGAACAATGATTATTTAAATCCATTCAATGTAAAGTATAGTGGTCAAAACTGTTGATAAGACTGCACAGTAGAAAAGCATGTATGATTTCCATTAATAATCGATAGGAGGGAAGCCACAACCATCACAATGTTTAAAAGGAACAAAAAAGTGCTAATATGAATATCAAAAGAAGAGTCATTTTAGAGTTGACAATAAGTACATATACATTAAAGAAATAATAGACAAAGACGTGAAAGACAAAAACACTAATGATGATAAAGTAAAGAAGCAGAAGGACCAGACATGACTTTTGGGGATATGGATTCATATTATGTGTTTTCATGATGCATTTCATTCTTTACAATCTTCTTGTCAGATACAAAATGAGTGAACCCTTGAGAAACATTCAAGAAGGAACATCAAACCCTCCAATATGATATACAGAGGACATTAAAAGGTTGCATCTAGCATAAGGTTTTAGGTATAAAAGAAGATCATAGTTGTTCAAAGAATTTTTTTTATGCTTTTAAAGTAATAATAATAGAGATGCCATGCTAGAGAATGGAGCTACATGGTTTCAACACAAACCCTCGTGGAGTTCTACATGTGAAAAATGAAAACAAAAGTAAAACCTTTCAATGTTTTGATCCAAAGAAAAAGCAAGCCCTCATCCAAGAATCAAATATGTAGATTAAATCTTGAAACCCACGTTGCATGATATAGAATGAAAACCCACCAAATGCATATGAATAGAGTCATGTTATGTGTACAAATAGAGTCATGGTATGTGTACAAATGTTGGAAATGGAAATAAAATTACAAGTTTTCCTGTTATAATCCATGGTCAGTACCAAGAAAGATGCTTCAAAGTTCATAAAATCTACAAAGATTCTCAGTGAAACCCTCAAACTCTCCATAGCGCAACGGCTAAATTGAAAAGATCATTGAAAGAAAGTATGAAAATAAAAAAGATGTCTTGAGTTAGGGTTTGAAATGCCCTAATTAATCTCTTGGAAAGCTATAAGGAACTTTTTTCCTTATTTTTATCTAATTTTTTATCATAAACAATTTTCTCCCGTGGCCTACACAAGGCTTTATACAATATATTGTTATTAATTTTTTTTTATTTTTTTTTGCATTAACGCAACTGTAATTAATATTTGTTAAATGATGTATTATAAATCATTTAAAAAATATTAAATTAAAAAAAAATGCAAGAAATAGAGATGATGGGGATATCTTGCATGTGCTTGAGTTTGGAGGGTGGAGTTTATTTTCAGAGGTGGAGTTCATTTTGAGTTTAGAAGAGATTTTTTGCATGGGAGTTTTTTTTGGTCTTCAGGGGGAATTTTATGAAACTTGGAGTTTCATTTAATATAGAGAGGGGTTTTTATTATCTTGCATGGTTTAAGGAGCTTCATGGATTAGTTGTGGGCAGTTTAACATCATTTCGAGTTCCTTTCTAGTTTTGCGTGACTTAAGGGCACTTCTTGGGTAGTTAACTCCTTGTCACTTTCAGTTCTAGCCCCTAATTTTAGGGATTCTATTTCACATCCAACCGTTTGAGGATTTACATGAGTTTTGGAGGCTTCTGAGTCAGTTTAGTAGTTATGCTTCCGTTTGCAGTGCCATATAGGAAGAAGATCAATTGTAGAGTGTTTTGAGGTGCTCAACTGCATGTTGCAGACAATTTGACCCCTCCTTTCACTTGAGTTTCATTCATGATCGACCCTTAGTGGCTTTGAGTTATATGTGCATTCTTTGACATGTGTTAGAGAAAGTTCTTTTCCTTCCTGGCTTCTTGCACACAACAAGAGGATGATTTTGTAGCCCATGATTAGTTGAGATATGCTCCTGGTTTTTTAGAATAAAATACTTGTTTTTCTGTTAGTTTGATCTAATTTTTGCAATGTCTTGTGAGTATTTTGACGAAATATTGTGATTAATTACATGTGTCATCAAGCTCTTTTCATGTTAGATTCATAATATGGTATGTTAAGGTGCAGGTCTGTGGGTGTGTTTTAAGTTCCTGATTGTTAGGATTGAGAAAACATCTATGTTTTCCTCTTCACAATAGTTAGAAAGGTTTGAAGCTTCCCATAAGAATATTTTTTGCATGCATATGGAATTGGGTTGTGAGCTCTAAAATTTTCTTTATTAAGGGATCTTGTGAGTTCTATTTCTACAAATAAGTTTTAATTATTCAATGCATCACCCTTTAGGTTTTAAGTTTTCATTTCAGAAGCAGTTTCTTCCTTACCCTTTCCTAATTCAAATTTAGTATAGGTGAGTACCATTAAGGAACCGAACTTGTAATCCCATATATTCATTCTCTCCATAGATCACCCACAGTCTACAAGTGTTTCCATGTTCTGTCAGAATAGTTAGATTTCAGATTTTCTATAGGCACAATCTTGATTTACAACAATTATCTTTGGTATAATTTTCATAGACATGAGGTTACTATCAATATTTTAAGATATGCCATGCAAAAAATCCACACTGATTTCATCATTGTAGACCATCCTTATCAAAACAAGGGAATTGCCTTACTATTTAAATGTTCTTAACCTATTCAATGTTCAAGCATTTGTAAATCATTGATAATATTTTCCACTTGGCTAGGAGACACTTGTGATAAGGACACATCCTTGTGTGAAGTATGAGAAGAATGTTTTTCAACAATGTTAAGTATTTATTTGTACACATTGAGGTGTCGTCTACATTCCTATAAAAAAATATTAGATGACTTTGACTCCATACCCTTAAGAGAAGCCATAAGTCTATAACTTTTTCTCATGGGGAGGTTAGATGTTAGATGTAGGGATCAAGGTCATAAAACTCATACACAAAGGAAATGTCTAAATAATGAAAAGTACTGATAGATTGATCATTTAAACATTGCATAAAATAAAGAAAATTTGAATTTGTAAATACATATCTTATAAAACATAAGCATAAAATATGAGATTTGGTAATCTAAGTTCCTACTTAGAAAATAAAATGCATATAAAGCCCATATAGACATCTAAATTAGAGGAAAATGTAAATATTTAGGCTCATCAAAGTCTAATGAATTTTTTTTATAGGTGAACAACGCTGTAATAAGTTTAATAAGTTTATGCATGCAAAAAAGGAACTATCTCTTTATCATCTACCTTAGCCTTATTACATTGGAAGGAAAGTGATCCATTAGGCCTAAAAAAGAAGAAGCTCTACGTGGATGTACTAATCCTTCATTGAATGTGGGTTGTGTGAGGGGAATTGTGATCATGAAAATGTAATATAGAAGTGAAAGATCTAGGTCAAAATAGAGAGAAATAATGATTTTTTTTGCATAAATAGGATGATTATCGATTGGTAGATCAATTCTTGGACCACATTTAAGAAGTAGAGACTGTAAATAACATAGAAACCAAATTTTGAGCTGAAATAGGAGGATGGGAGTGACTCACTCACCCTAGTTTAGGATAGGGGCAACTCACTCATCTTTGTCCTAGCACTTTGTTTTAATAAATAGGTTCAAACTGTATCTCTTCTCATGATCTATTTCTATCTCTTCCCGCATGTCCACCACATGTTCCTGCACATAAAAAGAGGGAAATATTGTGTAGAAATGTTTATTCCTAACTCAAACCCTAGTTAAAGAATCAACATTAAAATACAAATGAAATATGCTTGAAATGAAAATGTGCTAATGTATAGTAGACGCTAGATCTAAAAATTAAATACTTATATGAATACATGTGTAGAAGGTTTGGCATAACTAACAAGTCAAGCTCCCTTTCCATCATGAGAGGTTTCTTGGTACCACATGAATCATGATGCAGTGAGGCGTAAAACTTATTGATGTTTAAATGCTCATGAATATGCTTGAACTTGTATTTGATGTTGGCTTGATATTGAATTTAGGATAGGATGATAATGAATGCCTTAACAAATTCTTAGATGTACAAATGACTTCTTTTCTTTCATACCTTGAATGCTTGATCTCTTGAATTGGACCTGATGCTTACTTGATTTCTTTGAGCTCAGTAATTTGATTTCTTATTGAATGTTTTTTGTTCTTTTCTTGATATATTAACAAAATGAGGGAGGTAGCCTTATTTATATAGCTCTCCTAGTCATTTCATGGTGTAAAAATTGAAGGAGGTCGATATAGATTTAAGAATCTGACTAAAATTAAATAACCGTCACCTAATTCAAATTTGGGGCCAAATCATGGGGGCAAGGGTGACTTGAAGGACATGGGTGACACAAAGTGTCCCTTTTCCTCCCAAGTCACCCTTGTTACCAATGTGGACCCAAATTTGGACCTGAGGTCCTATTTGGGGAGGGGATATTAGAAATGTGCATGAAATTAAGGTTGGATCAAGCATAACAAACACAAAAGCCTGGGAACACTAAAAGAGGGCCTAAGTGAGCAAGAGATTGCATAGGAATACAATTTATGATACTGAAATTCAAAATTTTAAAACAACATAGTAAGATTTGTAATAAATAATAAATAACAAAAGTTATCATGTTAGATAAAAATAAACAAAGTAAGCAAATATATGGGCCAAATCAAGAAACAAGTGCAAGAAAGCTTTGCAAATTTCCTTTGATATTTTTGTTTCAATATTGGTGTTTTGTAGATTCATAGTTTATGTCTGACATTTTGAATTTATTAATGTAAAGCACTTAAATAGTATCACTTGCAATGTTCCAAAGTTCCAAATTTATAGAAGTGTCATCAATAATAACAGTGACACTAAATTATCAAAAATAGTTGTAACATAGTCCTATTACAAACACATAAGAAGCAATAAAATTAGCCATGTACGAAAATTCCTACATAATTAACACCATCTCTAGTCATTCCACAAATATGCTTCATCTTCTGAAGATGCTTCACTATATCATATTTATATTTTGTGTCCATATAAAATAAATTAAAAACCATTAATCTCATGAAAAATAATTTTAGATCTTAACAATGTTCAAGTATAATATAGGTGCATACTTGGAAATGCCCCTGCAAATCCATCAACTTTCTCAACCATTTAATCAATTGGGAGAGTCTCAATAGATTCATCTTTATCTGCACCAAGCAAATTAGATGATGGATACATATTTACACCCATACCAAGCCATGTCGATGTCTCTTTGGCAATTGTAAGCTTCCTAAGAAACATAAAATCTAGTGTGAAAAAAGTGTTGGTTATGATAACAAAGCCATTGGTGTAGAGTAGAAACCATAAAAATAAAAAATAAATGGACATAAAAGACATTTGGTCATCTTCACATTGACACCAAGGTTAATTGGATAGCTAATTATCGAGTATTATCATAAAGAGAAGGGTCAAACATAGACAAAAAACCAATGAACAACCATGAACCTCCAACATGTTTTTTTTTCTCTTTTAAAATACTTCTTGAAATTTTCATATCAAAGGGACCTTAAGAAAGCATTCTTGTAACAACTTTACACATAAAATTAAAATATACTTGTTTGACCCAAGAAAGTAATAGAACACAATCAACAAAGATCAAGTATCACTGCTTTCTATCATTATATATTATTTACACTTATCTGAGTGTGACTAGAGTTTAATAGTTATGTAAGACAAGAAAAAGGGTTAGAGATAATATTAAGGTAACCACAAAACCTCTAAAAATATTCAAACCTATCTAATCTTAACATTAAAACCATTTGAAATGAGAATTCAAAAACACATACAAATAACACAAAAACTCCCTTCAAATGTAGTTCCAATGCTCTCCTTTATTTTGCATTGAAATGGATGAATGTTTCTCTATGTAATGACAAAAAAGCACTCAAATTAAAAGAATGATGATAATGAGAGTACTAGGAGAGTAGTTAGTTTGATTGATAAAATGAATCTCAATTTATAGGAAGAGAGCCAAATTGCATATTTGGAAACTTGAATGTGCAAAAGGAAGATTGTCATAATTATGACAAATTGAATGCACAAATTAGTATGCATAAATCAATGAACAATTTGAGGTAAAATGGAATAAGAAAGATTGAGGAAAATTAGTAGGCAATTAGGAAGCACAATTAGGGAAAAAATGAATAGGGAAAGGTGGAAGGAATCATGAAGCATGATTTTAGGGATGGAAGCACAATTAGTAGGAAGGGTGTAAGAGTTCATTTTTTTAAAATTTAAAAACTCATTATTCCATCTAAATTAGGAGTTTAGGAAATTCCATAATTCAAAAAGGTGAGCAAGTAATTAATTCCAAATTAATTAATTGTGGGAGACATAGGAAAAGGGAGAAATTAGCTTGATTAAATCATTAGAACATAGGGATAAATTATGGGTTATTTATCCCAACAGGACAAATTAGTGGATCATTGACCATTGATGACATTGATGCAAAATTGAGTTGGTTCTGGTGACCATGATGAGGATTAGGAATGATTTTGATGGTTCCAGAATGGTTTAGGAAAATATGAGGCATCGATTAACTTTGACAATGTGTTTGAAACAATGATTGATGATGAAATAACATCAATGAACTTTGACAATGCTATTGAAGAATCCAGATGATGAAGAGGCATCGATGAACTTTGACAATGCGCTTGAATGATGATGAGCAGAAGGTATCAATGAACTTTGACAGTACCTTGGATGGACAATGATGAGGCATCGATGAAATTTGACAATGCCAGAGAGTTGATAATGATAAGGATTGATGATGATGAGGAGACATCGATGAAATTTGACAATGGCTTGGAAAAGATTGATAATGATAGCATCAATGAACTTTGACGACATTATCGATGAAAAAGATGAAATTTATAAGACCTAGATTGGTTTGATGATGAGGCATTGATGATTTTTGACAATTCCAAAGGATTGATTTTGAAAGAGATTGAGAAGGTTTGAAATTATTGAAATGATAAGGCATCGATGAACTTTGATAATACCCTAGAATCATCAAATGAATTCAGAATGATCATTGAATGATTGGAAAGAAATTAGGACCGACTCAGAATAATTTAGGAATATTTGGTATGTTTAGGAATTTTTAGGATAAAATAGGATTGGTTTAGGAAGATTTAGGATCAATTAGAATCGATTTAGGGAAATGATCAATTCGGCCAAAATGAGAGAAATGTTAGTAATTAATTGAACATTTTTCAATGTTTAATTAATGAAAAAGACACAATTCTATCATATAGTGAAGACCATATGTGCAACATAGAGGAATAATTAGAACGAAAAACAATGTTTTGATTGTAATGCCAAAAATGTTAATACATAGACCAATAGGCATGAACCATTTTTGAGTGTGTACATTTTACCCCTCTTTGATAAAATGCGATAGTGAGCTTTGTGTCAAATAATATTGAAGGAAATTGCATTAAAACATGCCCCAGTGATAATGGGATACACGTGTGCCCCCCTTGATAAATTTACCAAAAAATGAAAGTGATAGGTCAATTTGTCAATAACGACAAGACAGATCCACAATAATGAACAGATAAAAAATCAGAGGTCAAATGCAAAATTTATGAGGCTCAAAGTGCAAAAATCATCATGACCAATACAAAAGGCAAGGGTTTCATGTCCATATAGGAAACATGGATGCTATGAAAAGGCTTGGAGAGGAGTTTGGAGGTCATTTTCACTCTCACTTTTGGAAGAATTGCAGCTCTAGAGCTAGGAGAATGGATTGAGTGCCAATAGAGAATCATCACAGGGAACGAGTGTGGAGCTACCGATGACCGGAGGATGCAGGACCATAGGTGAGTACATCAGAGCCTCTTGTTAGATAAATAAGAGGGGGGGGTGAATTTGTTAGCTCCAATTATCCTACAATCCCAAATTCTCCCAGATATATATAACAACAATTTCAAACATTTAAATCAACTCAGTGAAATAAACTGTGATCTCAAACTTATCTTCAAACTCATTTATCAAGTCATATACTGAGTACCAGTAAAACAATTATTGTGATTACCGATCAATGCAGATTAAGTAATGTGTAAATAAAAATAACAATCCACAACAATCATACACATTAACACATATATTTTTAATGTGGAAACCCTGCTAAGGGAAAAACCACCTGGGATCGGTAACCCAAAATATTTCACTCTTCTAAAGTGAGCTCGGTTAAGAGCCAACCCTATTAAAGGTTATAATGTACAATGTTAAATGTGACCTAGTTAGAGGATTTATCACTAAATTTTATCCCTTGACCAATCATTCACTATGGGGTCAATAAGAAAACACTCAATATTCATTTGAATGTCATAATAAAGACTGTAAAGTCCTACTCGGTTAAGAAATTTATCTGTAACAATGGTTAAATTGATACAATAATGATCAAATTCAAATACATCATTGTTTACAGATTTTTAGATCTATGCTAAGTACATAATACCTCTGATCAATATGTTCACTTCAGTTCCTTTGATTCTTCATACTTTGTTCTGCTCAGTAAATGCTCTTTCCTTTGTCGCTCGGTGTTGTCTACAAAATTGGTCGGTTCTGTCTTCAACTAGTTTGATCAGTCATGCATGAATTTTGCATGTGTGTGCATCATAGCATCCTTATCTTAATGAATCTCTTGTCTCTTATATAGAAATTGTAACTCATTTAATTTCCATCCTTTAGATTTTGTTTCTTAATCTCCATCATTGACTTTGCCACTTAAACCTTACTCGATAGTTGTGTCAAAAACACATTTCAATCTTCTTTGTCCAATCATCCTTGAATTTTCATAGCCGTTTGATCATCATAACAAATCTTATCAATTACCTTAGAATCATCAATTTTCTAGCTCATCATTTTAGTCGGCCTTTAGTTTCTTTTTATTGCTTGGTCAATACTGTGATGTGTTGGCAATCCCTAACTTAGTTATCATTATGCTCGATATACACTATATTTACTCGGTGCTCACTGTTACTTGGTGTATATAGAAATATTCAATTATCGACCACATAAACTTTGTTTGTTCTAAATATTTAACTCATAATAGATGTTTGTTACCACAATGATAATCAAATAAGTTGGCATCAATGACAATACATTAACTGATTAATGTCTATCATCACATTTGTAACTTGGTTGATCATAAAAAAATGACTTCAAACATACAATCAGTTGTAGTTCATCAATCTCTCCCTTTGGCATTGATGGCAACACAATATGCAATATGAAATATAAAAATTCCATGAAATACCAAACTTCTGTTCTACAACTATATGAAAAATGTTGTAGCTCTCCCTAGCTTGTATATATAATATGTTTCAGCATTAAAAACTCACCATGCAGACTTTTCTGTAGATTTGAATTTTCTATTCTGGAATCTTCTCTCCCTTTAATGGATAGATATGTCATTTCTCTCAATTTCACTTTTCTCCTTTACTCCCTTGCAGTGGATAGATATTTCATTGAATCATTTCTCTCCCTTTGACAACAATGCCAAAAATAAATATACAACTCTACATTAGCCAAACAAAATATCTCTGGTTTTCAGTGCAGTAGTGTAAGTACCTTGCAGTGTACTGATATGCCTTTTTCAGTCCAGTTCAGCTTTGCATCAACATGATTGATATTTTGATTATATGTAGGTTGATGCAACCTCCTAGTCAGCTTAGTGACCGATAGACAAGGGATGAACCCCTAGTATATTCCTCAAGTACCCAAATGTATCCTTTGGTAAGGGTTTAGTGAATATGTCAGCTAGTTGTTCTTTTGATTGTACATATTCTAGTGTAACTTGTTTTTCTTGCACTTGTTCCCTCAAGTAGTGATATTTTATAAATATATACTTTTTTTTTGCATGCATCACCAGATTCTTTGAAATATTTATTGCACTAGTGTTATCACAAAAAATTACCACTAGGTCAGTGATCTCTTCATTCATTCCCTTCAAAAGTTGTTTTATGCATGCAATGTTTGAATAGTTTGCAGCAACAACAACATATTATGCTTCTACAATTGACTGAGCTATGCATACTTTCTTTTTACTTATCCAAGTAACTAATCTGTCTCCCACAAAGAATGCTCCACCAGTAGTGCTCTTTCTATCATCAATGTTCCTAGGCTAATCAACATCTGTGTAAACTTTTAGTTTAAATTTTCCTTCTCTTTTGTACCAAAAACCATAATCTTCAGTGATCTTTAAGTATCTAAAAATTCTCTTTACATCAGTCATATGTGATTCTTTAGGATTAGCATAAAATCTTGCTACAATTCCAATTGCGTGTGCAATGTCTGGTCTTGTGTGTAAAAGATACATCAATTTTCCAATCATAGATATGTACAATGTCTGATTTACTTTGGTTGTCTTATCTTCTTTTGTCAATTTGCATCCTGTAACCATAGGTGTTTTGACTGGTTTTGATACTTCCATTCTGAATGTCTTCAATACTTCCTTGATGTATTTGGATTGAGTAATGTAGATGCCTTCAGCCTATTATAAAATTTGCAAGCCAAGAAAAAATTTGATCTCTCCAAACATTGACATTTCAAATTCTTTCCTCATTTCATTAGCGAATGATTTGCATAACTTATCATTTCCTCCAAATATAATATCATCAACAAAAATTTCAGCAATAAGAGTCTTATCATTATTTCCTCTCTTTAAGTAAAAATTATTGTTATCACTTGATTTAACAAATCCAATACTGATAAGATAAGAGTGTAGTCTTTCATACCATGCTCTTGGTGCTTGTTTCAGTTCATATAAAGCTTTGTGTAACTTACATACCATGCTTTCCTGATTAGGATCAACAAAACCTTCTGGTTGTTTAATGTATACCTCTTCTTCCAGTATTCCATTCAGAAATGCAGATTTAACATCCATCTGATATACTTTGAACCCTTTGCATGCAACATAAGCAAGTAATATTCTAACTCCTTCAAATCTAGCAACAGGTGCAAAAGTTTCTCCATAGTCAATACCTTCTTCTTGTGCATACCCTTTGCATACTAATCTTGCCTTATTTCTGGTTACATCTCCATTCTCATTCAGTTTGTTTCTGAATATCCATTTGGTGCCAATGACATTCTTATCACTTGGTCTTGGTACTAATGTCCATGTTTTGTTTTTCTATATCTACTCAATTTCTTCATTCATTGCATTAATCCATTCTTCATTTTCAAGTGCATCTCTAACAGTTTTAGGTTCAAATTCACAAATCAAACATGTGTTTTTATTCAAATTAATTCGGGTCACCATGCCAACTCTTTTTATCTCTAATAATCTAATTCTATGGATGATGTCTTCTTACATATTTTGCAAGTACAGGTTCAATTCTTTGTTCTTCATTGTGTTCTTCAGTTGGTATAAATCATGATCTTCAGTTGCAACATCTTCCTGATTCTCAGTTGGTGCATCTTGATGCTCAGTAACATAACCTTGTTGCTTGATAACATTAGATATTTTCTTGGGAAAAGTGTTAGTTCTTAAATGTAAAAAAATCTACTGTAGTCTTCTAGTTCACTTTTGATTTCCTCCTCATTTTTCTCAGCAAATTCATCAACTCTTACATTTGCACTTTCAATGATCTTGTTTGAATACTTGTTCAAACATTTATAAGATTTAATTTTAGTAGAATATCCTAAAAGTACTCCATCACCTTTTGAGTCAAATTTCCCATTTCTTTCATCTTTCAGAATATAGCATTGACTTCCAAATATTCTAAAGTAACTCACATTAGGTGTATAACCATACCATAATTCATAAGGTGTCTTGTTTGTATCTTCCTTCAGTTGTACTTAGTTCAGTATGTATACAACAATACTAACAGCTTCCCTCTAGTATGCTTGTGCAACACTCTTTCCAATCATCAGTGTTTTAGCACAATCCACAATTGATCTATTTTTCCTTTGAGCAATCCCATTCTGTGTGTTCTCGGTGCAGAGAATTGTCTCTTAATTCCATACTCATTACAGAAGTTAGTGAAATCATCATAAATAAATTATCCTCCTCTGTCAGATCTTAAACATTTTAGTTCTTTACCACTTTCTTTTTCCACTTTATCTTTGTACCATTTGAACATTTTAAATGCTTCAAATTTTTCTTTTAAGAACATAACAGTCATCATTCTAGAGTAGTCATCAACAAATAAAATAAAGTATCTGTCACCATAATAACTCTATGTTCTCATTGGTCCACATAGGTCTATATTAACTAACTCCAAAATATCATTAGAAGAGAAATTTTTGCTCTTAAAACTAGATTTCAAAATTTTTCCCATTTGACAATTCTTGCACATGACATGGTCAGGTTTAGATAAGCTCGACAAGCCTCTTAATTTTCTTTTCTTACTGATCTTAACCATGTTGTCAAATTTACATGACATAACCTTTTATGCCACAACCATACATCTTCATTCTTAGCCATTAAACAAGTAGTTTCAGTAGTGTTAAGATAGAATATATTACCTTTTGATTGTTCTCCAGTGTCAATTGAATTTCTAGTTTCATCATAGATTCTATCTTTTCTGTTTTCAAATGCAACTCGGTGACCTGTGTTATTCAACTATGAAACACTCAATAGATTATAATTAAGTCCTTTCACCCAATATGCATTCTCACATTTGATCTTATTGTTCAACAATATAGTCCCTTTTCCTTTCACTTGACAAGGTGTATCATTTCACATTCTAACAGATCCACCATTATAATGCTCAAGAAATTCAAATTTTTATTTATCTCCAGTCATGTGATGTGTGCATCCACTATCAATAACCCAAATTTCATGCTTGATAACTTTTGAAATAAGTGTTGTTTCAACATACCTTTCATCTTCTTCTGAATCTTCTTTCAAAGCTACAAATATAGTCTCAATGTATTCATCAGTCTTAGTGTCGATGTCTTTATCTTTATCTTCAACAATGTAACATGCCTTCTTGCATGTCTTTGTAATCTCAGTTACTCCTTCTATCATACTGTTAGTTGCTTCTATATTTTTGATCATCCCTTCTATCATTAGATCTTTCATTTCTTTCATCACTTTTTCTGTTTGGGTATCTAGCAGTAAATTGTCCAATTTCTTTACAATTAAATCATATCAAAGGTAGTTTACCTTTATACCTTCCTTTACCTTTGTGCAATCTTCTAGCCATTAATGCTTCAAGTTCATCAAGTTTTTTATCATCACTATCACTGTCACTATCATTTATTATCATGTGCTTGTTACCAGATTTACTAATTTTTAGAGAGGACATAAATGCATATTCAACAGTAGGAACAACACTATTGTCAAAATTGTTCATCTCAAATGAAATCATTCTACCGATTAGGCTATCAACAGTAATATTGTTTCTAGGTGCTGCTCTCATTTCATGTATTGTAGTGGCTCTAATAGAATAAATAGGAAAAAAAGTTATAAGAATCTTACTCACAATAGTGTCTTCATCAATAACTCCACCTACTCCACGAATAGCATTCACAACCTCCTTGATTCAGTTGTTTTACTGTGTTATGTTTTCTCCTTCTTTCATTCTCATTTCATCAAATTTTCCTTAGAGACTTTCAGCTTTAGCTCTTTTCACATTTGCATCTCCTCCATAAACTAGTGTAAGCTTGTCCCGCATCTTTTGGCTGATGTACATGTCTTGATGTCTTCAAATTCAGTATCAATTAGTGAATAAGCAAGTTCTACCATCATAGTATTGTGTTCGTGTTTCTCTCTCATTTGATTAACAATCAAAGGTCTAGTAGGTAGGATGAATTCAATATCTAGGTATAGCATTATGTCATCTCCAATCCCTAACAGATATAGTCTCATTATGCTCTTCCATGTTTAGAAGTTCTCCTTATTCAACTTAGGTGCGTCTCTCTTATACATCTTATGATATTTAGCTTAAGTCCTTGAAAAAATTTCTTCTTAGCACTATACGCTCTGATACCAATTGTTAGATAATTGAGAGGGGGGGGGATGAATCAGTTAGCTCCAGTTATCCTACAGTCCCAGATTCTCCCAGATGTATATAACAACAATTTAAAACATTTAAATCAACTCGGTGAAATAAACCATGATCTCAAACTTATCTTTAAACTCATCTATCAAGTTATATACCGAGTAGCAATAAAACAATTACTGTGATTACTGATCAATTCAGATTATGTAATGTGTAAAGAAAAATAACAATCCACAATAATCATACACATTAACACATATATTTTTAACATGGAAACCCTGCTAAGGAAAAAACAACCTAGGACTGGTAACCCAAAATATTTCACTCTTCTGAAGTGAGCTTGGTTAAGAGCCAACCCTATTAAAGGTTACAATGCACACTATTTTTTCTCAAAGTTAAGATATCACCCCCGAACAGTTTAAACTGTTATAGTTACTTTTTTGCTATAAGTTTGAGTGCTTTTTTGAGTATAATCAACATAAAACTCTCGATATAATTAAACAAAGCTCATATTATATGGATTATAGAATAAATTGTTGGTTAGTTGAAGATGGGATTACGAAACGAAGAGATGTCTTTAGAATTAGCTACTGTTAGATGTTTAAGTAAATTCCCACGTTTATAGGCATTCTGTGTTAGGATTCTTGCAAAATTATTAATCTTTTCATTCATATTATATATATATATATGTATGTATGTATATACATATATATATTTATATATATATATATATATATACTGATATAAATATATATATACATATATATATATATATATATAATTATATATAAATATAAATATAAATAAATATATATATATATATATTTGTATATATATAACCATATACTTATATATGTATATATTCTTTTATATATATATAAACATGTATATGTATATATATAATAATATAATAATATAATAATATATATATATATATATATAAATAAATGTTTATATATATATATATATATAAACATTTATATATATATATACACACACACACACACATCATGTATATCTTCATTTACATCTCATTGAGCGGCTCAATCTCAATTTTCCTAGCTGCTCAACTTAGTATTTGATTTGCATAAGACAAGAATATAAATTAACTTCCAGTATTTGTTCCAACTCCTCTGGGGTAACAATGAGGTCATTTTCCCATGTCCACACCATGATCTGGTTTAGCTAACCTCTTAGGTCCTGACTGTTGATTTGGCAATATCTGGTTTTAACAGTTTTCGACAACTTTTTAGATTTTGGAACGATGGTAAGAAGTAAATTTACATTTTTTCTATTTTAACATATATACTCTTTGGGCTTAACATTACTAATACTGATTTTATCCAAGAATCGAGATGTTACAAGATGTGTTCAGGAAACTGGCATAGGATAAGCTAGGCCCTTCTTCATTACCACAACCATATATATGAGAACACAACTCATCAAATATATGTTGTGTTT
>MU227519.1:5489693-5511638 GCA_018584345.1 Thuja plicata
TATATATATATATATATACACTTATATATATTATTATATATACACATAAATAATACTTATATTTTATGTTATTATTATCACATATGTTATATATATGTATAGATATACGGGTTTACATATATTCATTACACCTATAAATATATAGAGCTAGTCATAATTTACTACGACTTACATAGGATCAACACCCAACACCTATATGCCTAATTGGTGCCATTTATCACCTTCATATATTAAGGTTTACCTATAATTAAGAGTTCTGATGTATACATTATCCAATGATCCAACTCTAAAGTTCTCTCCCTTCTCTTAAGTTAAAACCCTTTACCCTTCTATCCCAGCTATGGACATTTTTGTTCACTTTCCATAGTTGGTTGGCATTACCCTTCTTGTATTATGCCTCTTAGCCCTCTCAAGATCATCCTAGATCTCTCCTTATACTACTAGTAACTCCTCATCTCCCTTATTTATTTTTTATCCTTATCTTGCATCTGCAGCTATTCTTGTTTAATTCCCAATCGATGCTGCTTCATCTTCTGATGCCATCCTCCCTTTGCTACCTTTCCTATTTAATCCCCTCCCTTTGTCCCCATGGTCCCATCTCCCGTGTTGCCTCTCACTTGGATATTTTAAACATGATGACTCCCATCAAGTTGAGAGGCCCCAAGGTACAAATTACTTTCGATGGACCAATCACAGGGAAAAGATTAGAGAATATCCTCTTGTCCTCACACTTTCTGGTTATTGGAGCGGTCTATAGAGTCCTGGGAAGAGACATCATATTTAACTCAGATAAATACAGAGTGAATTCTGAGATCCCCGCCCTTTTCTTAGCGGCTGCCTTTCAAGTGGATACTGATAAACTTTGGATAGGCACTCTATGTCAAAGGCTGTTCAAAAACATGTATTTAGGGGATCTAGATAAGGCTTTGTCCAACATTAGAAGCGATCTTACTATCCCCAAACAATGCTTCAATGATACTCCTATTATTGGGGGAAGAGCGGTTCCCACCTATCCCATTTGGTAACTGAAGACATAGAATATCTAGTTAGCTGGGCATCCATTGTAAGGAGGAATCTAAACTTCCTGCTTTGCTTTTGCCATGTTTGTGCCTCAGAAGCCCCAAATTGGATTGACAACTATATTATTGAGGATCAAGTTAGTGCTTGGGAAAATGATGATGAACTAAGCTGCTGTATTGAGCCGCTTATCCCTCTGAGACATCGCAATGTAAGCAATAAAGATATAATCTTAGATCTTTGAATTGTCAACAAGGAATAAGCCTTTTAATGTTTTTGATTGGAACTCAGGACTGCTATTTCAATTCAGTTTTCCTATTTTTGTTCCCTTATTCGGTATATGAATCAAGACGTTTGCTAGGTTTACATTCAAGATGCTTGCATTCTTAATCAAAGTAGGTAAGATTATAATCACTCATTAAATTTAATTAATAGATATGTGCACAAATATACGGGTGTATACATCTATACATATATGCACAAATGGACAGAAAGATATTAGGATCATACACACCTATAGTAAAGCATTCCTTTTAAACACTTATGTTTAATTGACTTATACATTTGTGTACTCAAAATTAAATGCTATGGTGCGGCAACTACAGATAAACACCGTTTAACTCTCAATATGTCTCAATGTTTCTTCTTTTTTGAACCTATTTTGCCTCAATTACGAGTATTATCTGATCAATTCTCCTTTATCTAGCTTGCTAATATGTCTAAATTTCTAAGATGGAATAGATCTCATGCACAAACACACACCATCACATACTCTCACAATTTGTGTATATATATATATATTATATACACATATATATAAATAAATAAATATATTTATATTCATATATATATAATTTTATTTTCCCTTATATTTAAGTATATATTTATTTTCCCATATACAAATATTATATATATACTTATACATATATATATACGTATATATAAAGACAGTAATTAACATACATATATATATATATATACTCACTTAGTCATCTACACACAAATAAGTATTGAGATATCCTAATTGACATAGGTTTCTCTAATATCAGTGCCTAAAATTTTAGATTCTAGTATGTTTATTTGCCCTTTTTTATCCTTTCCTGCATTAAAAATGCTAACCAATTAAGTATTATTAGATAGGGTTTCTGCAGTTTTTGTTTTTCTAATATGTGCAGGAGAAACAAAATGGAAAAAGAGTACCGATGACCTGTACCTTTTCGGATGCTATCTTTCAGGATCATGCCTATGAGATGGGGAAATCATGAAACTACCAGAATTAGATTCTGGAATTTTTTGTATATAAACTGGTATTTTGTAAATGAAGGTATGCCTTCATTATTTCTTGTAAATGAGGGAATGCCCTCATATCTACTTCTGTGTACTTTTATGATCCGGACTTTGGTCCCGGGCTAGACTGGAGGTTTTCTTCTCCATTCTTTCCTACCAGTGTCTGCAATGAATGAAGATTTATGTATCTATTTTAAAAATTAATAAAATATATGGCCTCGACCTTTTACTGATAAAAAAAACAAAAACAAATGATGCACACTGTTAAATGTGACCTGGTTAGAGGATTTATCACTAATAGTTCTCCCTTGACCAATCATTCACTATGGGGTCAACAAGAAAACACTCAACATTTATTTGAATATCATAATAAAGACTGTAAAGTCCTACTCGGTTAAGAGATTTATCTGTAACAATGGTTAAACTGATGCAGTGTTGATTTGATTCAAATATAACTCTGTTTGCAGATTTTTAGATCTATGCTAAGTACATAATACCTCTGATCAATATGTTCACTTAAGTTCCTCTGATTCTTCATACTCTATTCTACTCGATAAATTCTCCTTCCTCTGTCGCTCAGTGTTGTCTACAGAATTGCTCGGTTCTGTCTTCAACCAATTTGATCAGTCATGAAAGAATTTTGCATGTGTGCGCATCATAGCATCTTTATCTTAATGAATCTCTTGTCTCTTATATAGACATCATAACTCATTTAATTTCTATCCTTTAGATTTTTCTGCTTAATATCCATCGTTAATTTTGTTGCTTAAACCTTCCTCGACAGTTGTGTCAAAAACACGTCTCAATATTCTTCGTCCGATCATCCTTGAATTTTCATAGTCGTTTGATCATCATAAATAATCTTATCAATTACCTTAGAATCATCAATTTTCCAACTCATCATTTTAGTTTGCCTTTAGTTTATTTTTATTGCTTAGTCAATACTGTGATGTGTCGGCGATCCCTAACTCGGTTATCACTTTTCTCGGTATACACTATATTTACTCAGTGTTCACTGTTACTCGGTGTATACAAAACTCTTCAATTACTGACCACATAAATTATGTTTGTTCCAGATCTTTAACTCATAATAGATGTTTGTTACTACAATGACAATCAGATAAATTGACATCAATGACAATACATTAAGTGATTAATGTCTATCATCATATTTGTAACTCGGTTGATCATCAACAAAATCAATTCAAACATACAATCAGTTGTAGTTCATCACCTCTTTCTCATTTAAGTGTTTTGAACGCATTTCTATGTGTCTAGGGAGTAATTTAGGGTCAAAACAAGTCAAAGGGGTATTTTTTTGGTCCACAGACCCCAAGTGTGCAGAAAATGCACCTAGGTGTAGTCCTCGTCATACTTGGCATGCCAAGTGTAGTCTTGACAACACTTGGTATCCCAAGTTGTGTAATTGGTCAAGAAGAATATAGAACATGTCAAAACAAGCTCAAAAAATTCCTAAACGGTCCAAACTTGGTCAAAACCCTAGGAGATAGTAACCTAAAGTTGACCTAAGTTGCATATAAAATGCAGGAGGAGTTGCCCTTGCTACAAATATGAGAGAGCAGACTGATGTGCCTAGATTCATGACATAGATTTAACATTCATGAGAAGCAAATCATAGCCTTATTAGGATTACATTACATCACATATATACATGAGATTAGGGCAAACAAGGGGTTGATCATAGCATTGGCAGAGCGGTGGAATTCAGAGACCAGTTCTTTCCATCTACCGATGAGAGAGGCGATAGTGACATTGGAGGATGTATGACACATCCTCAAGATCCCTATACATGGTGAGCTTGCAAAGTATGACCCGGTGATAGGGAAATTAGCACTACAAAGGCTATTTTATAGCAATGATTATGATCTAGATATCAGAAACTATGAGATATGATGGTAGACACTAGTCGGACAACATGATAGACTATCAACTGTGATATGATGTGTGATTGCAGGACAACTAGTACATGATAGGCGGGGACATGGATTCCCTATTGGTTGGGGGAGAGTGCTTGAGAGGATGATCATGGATAGGAAAATTATTTCTTAGGGTACATGCATGATGTCTATGACATACTATCATCTACATCAGTTAGCATATAGGGGAGGATTATCTATCAGTGGGATCACATTGTTACAATTTTGGGCTTATGAGCATATAGCAATATTCTGTCCTATTGCATAGCGAGTGGTGATTCCAAAAATTCCATATGTGTATTGCTATGGTGGAGTGCTTTCACAAGGACCATTAGGATATGCATTGCTTTTGAGAAGTTTGAGAAGTTACAACCAAGATAGTGGGGAGATTGTGCTGATGTCATAGACACAGGGAATACAACAGATTATGATAGATGGTTTGCGTGACATAGACCTATTACTTTGATAGATCTGGATGTTCCAGTGCCAAGATTAGAAGTGTTGAGAGAGGAAAACAATGATGATGAGGATAAAAAGGGAGATAATAAGGATGAGGAGGGAGATGAGGACGATGAGGAGGGAGATGAGGAGGATGAGAGAATTAGCGAGTCTAGCAACAAGGATGGGGATGATATCGATAGTGATCCAGTTGCTATGCCTATGCAGGTGGAGGAGGATAGCGAGGCTCCACTAGATGCTTCAGAATTATAGGCTCTTGATGACAAAGATGAGGTAGATAGGAAACAAAGACAACATATCACAAACTTGACATGTTAGATAGACATATTGGTTGTAGAGAGAGATATAGATCAGGCATCTTGGACTATAAAGAGATCAACACTTATAGCACAGTTGGACAGTTTGATAGTAGAGAGGTATACATTGATTTCCTCTTGAGACACAAATTTGTCTAGAGCACAGAGAGAAGAGGAGTCATGATTGTTCATTAGTAGCATTACAGATGCTATTATGCACAAGATAGAAGAGATGTTGGCAGATGCTTAGGAGGAAAAGAGATACTAGCGGTGCATGTATGAGAGAGATGTACCATAAGAGCATTGAGCACCGAGTTATAGGGATTTTTCCAATAGATAAAACTCTAGGACACAGAGCAACGAGGGAGTATTGGGACTGAGGGAGTCACCTAGATCAGGGCAGACATGACAATAGGCAAGAGGAGATTCATCCTCTAGACAGGGCATAGACTAGGAGGACTGAGACAACATACATTGACAAGAGACTCTCTCTAGCAGAGGGACATTTTTTATTGACATGTGATAGATTATGAGCCTGTGGGCCTTAGTGCATACAAACATCTTTATTTTTGTACTCTAATACTTTTTGAGATATAGATGATATGAAACTACCTTATGATGATTTTTCTTATATAAATGATGGATACTTATTCTTTTTTACTTTTCTATCATGTGATGATGCTTAGATATTATAATGTGTTTTCATTTATGCATAGTATAGACATGTATGTAATGAATGCAACATATTTTGTATTTTTTAGCTCTAGAAAAATATGAATGCAAAGTGCATATATGTTATTAGATTTTTCTTGTTTTATCAATGCATTTATGCAGGATGCACATGTTCTTGGTGTATCAGAGTACTAGACCAAGATGACTATGAGGCCTGACTGAAGAAGTGTTAGCATGAATAAAAAATTAGATGAAGAAAGGTTAGTAAGAGGTAAAAAATTTATTGCATAAGTGCATTTATGTCAGAAGAGATTTTTTTTGGTATAACAAAACGAATGCAACACATCATGACATAAAGGGCTAAAGAGAGAAAACAATCATTTTGTGTGAAAAAAACATGATGTAGACAAAGAATGATCTTATCCATCCTGAATCATATGGAAGACACGCCCTAGAATTTCATGAGAACAACCAATAGATAGAAGTCAAAACAAAAAATTGATCACGAACCATCCCGACCACTCTCATAACTAAATAATATCATTGAGTAGCATAAGAACATGAACATAAATAAAATCAATAAAAGATGAAAAACTCACTAAAACATGTGAGCCAACAACCATTTTGATCTTATTGTTATTTGCATTTTTTAGTTCTTTTTTTGATAGTTTGATGTTTTGTTTGATTGATTAAAAGATTGGATGATTGATAATTTGATAGGTTGGATAGGTTGAGTGATTGATATTAGAGATCGAAAGATCGAACAAGTCCAACTAGATTGAGTGTTGAGTCACATTATTCAACATGATTGTTTGTTAAAACATGATTTCATTGAGCACAATCTGATGAGTCTTTGACAGATGTCTGCATACATGTTGGTTGTGCCGCAAAAGAAACATGAATATGTATAAACTGATACAGTGTTGATCTGATTCAAATACAACTCTATTTGCAGATTTTTAGATCTATGCTAAGTACATAATACCTTTGGTCAATATGTTCACTTAAGTTCCTCTGATTCTTCATACTCTATTCTTCTCGATAATTGCTCTTTCCTCTGTCGCTCAGTGTTGTCTGCAGAATTGTTCGGTTCTGTCTTCAACCAGTTTGATCAGTCATGCAAGAATTTTGCATGTGTGCACATCATAGCATCTTTATCTAAATGAAATTTTCATGTGTGCACATCATAGCATCTTAATCTTAATGAATCTCTTGTGATGAGTCTTCGACAGATGTCTGCATACATGTTGGTTGTGTCGCAAAAGAAACATGAATATGTATAAATTTATTGCAAATTTTTGAAAGGATTTTTCAAATTTTTTAGGGTTTTTTTAGATATTTGAATTTTTTTTTGATAAACTTTTTTTAGGACTTTTTACAATTTTTAGGAATTTTTTTCAGCATCATATGTGTTTTTATGGTCTTTTTTTAAGGATCATATTAAATTTTTATTGATTTTTTAAGGATCATATTTGAATTTTTAGGATTTTTTCACGTCATTATGCAAATTTTTAGGGATTTTGTTCAGGTCATTAAATATTTACATGTTGTTATCTCCAATCCTATAAAGCGAGAAAACCCATGGATCAACCACGTTTAGGTACTTTCCCCCATTCCAAATTCAAATTTGAGTATTGCAAGGAATCTGCCCCTAGATAGAATACAGACTATATACAAAAGCCAAGGATAAGATATGTAAAGACTGGGTATGCCAAGGTAAGGACAAAGAATATCAACCAGTTATATGCCATAAAGGGGTACTACGACTGATTCAAGGCTAAGGATATGATCAAGAAATAAAAATGGAACATTGAGTGGAATCATGATAGATACTGGAGCAACAATTTTCTACATGTGGCGCCAGTTTGCTATCACCACGGTACTCTTCCAAAGCGCCTATTTGCCAGGTTTTCACTTTTGGATAAAAATTTTCTCTTTATTTCTATTTTTACATGGAAAGATGCCCATTTTCCAGGTTTTCAGCAAGGCAACCATATTTTACCTTTTTTCACTTTTTCTTTTCTTTTATTGACTTTTTCCATTTTTTGTATTTTTTTTCAGGAACTTTTTCAAACTCTTTTTGCTTTTTTTTTCAGGGTCTCTTTTCAAATTTATTTTCTATATTTTCATGAACTTTTTCAAAAAGTTTGTTATTTTTTAGGATCACGTTTAGTACTTGTGGAGATGCATGTTGTTCACTGCTTCTAATAATGGTTCTCCCATCAATGTTGCAAGTTGATAGACTCCAGATCCATATGCTTCAGTGACATATAGGGTCCTTCCCAATTTGGTTCAAATTTGCTAGGCTTCTCTCTGTGCGAATGGTTCTTGCAATTCATTTTCAGAACCAAATATCCAATCTAAAAATGATGACCTCTTGATTTATTTTTATATCTCCTTTTGAGATGATTTTGACATGCTTGAAAATGGACTAGGGCTGCTTGTATCCACTCATCTAGCATTTCAAGGTTATGTAATCTAGAAACTTTGTATTGCTCATTATCAACAATGTGTTGCAGTGATACTCTCAATGATGGGATTTCAAGCTCAAGAGGTAGAATGGACTCAACACCATAGGCTAGAGAGTATGGTGTGGCACCAGTGGGGATGCAAATGTTGGTTCTATAGGCCCAAAGAGCTGGATTCAATTGTAGGTGTCAGTCACGACCAACCTCATTGACATTCTTTTGGAGTATCTTAATTATTGTTTTATTTGTTGCCTCAGCTTGGTCATTGCATTCTAGATAGTAGATACTGGAAAATCCATGGTGAATCTTGAATTTCTCACAAAGCTCTGTAACATCTTTATTCTAGAAACGGATACCATGATCAGTGATGATAGCCAAAGTTACTCCATAACAGCATATGATATAATTTAGAATAGATTTGGAAATATGTTTTCCAGTAATATAATTCATAGGGATGGCCTCAACCCATTTGGTGAAATATTCGGTAGAAATTATAATATTCTTTCGGCCATTAGAAGAAAGATGAGTAACCTTCCCTATGAGATCAAATGCCCATTGAGAAAAATGCCATGGAGAGATAACTAGCTGAAGATATTATGCTAGAGCATGAATCAAATTACCATGTATCTGACATTTGTAACACTTTTTTGCAAATTTATGTTCATATTGCTCCATAGTGGGCCCATAGTATCCAACTCTTACTAGCTTCTTTGCAAGACTTAAACCATTGAAATGACCTCTGCATATATCATCATGGACCTCATGTAAATAAATCTTGGCTTCTCATGAATCGAGGTATCTAAGGAGGGTTTGGTAGAAGGATCTCTTATAAAGGGTATCACCGATGATGACTTATCTAGAAGCTTGTAAGATAAAGGCCCAGTGTTTTTTTTTGATAGGTTAGAAGGTAGGATTTGGGCATGTAAGTAATTATAAATATCTTGGTACCAAGGGGAATAGAGACCAACAATTTCACACATAAGCTCAGCCTGTAGAATATCAAATGCAAGGATAAGTAACTACTCCACTAGAAATTCACAATGTTCCTCATTGCGTGGCATGTCAATCATGGAGGTGATAGTTTCCATAGCATCCGCCTGCTTATTATGTACCCTAGGAAGTTTTGAAATCTTATTGTAACAAATTTAGACTTGAGGAATTCTGCCAACTGTTTGTAGAGTATTAATTTGTCATCTTTTGTTGCATAGTCATCATTCACTTGGCGGATGACTAGTTGGGAATCACTATACACTTTGAGATGCTAAATTTTCCATTGAATTGCTAGCTTGATTCCAATGACTAGAGCCTCATATTAAGCAATATTGTTGATACATTTAAATGCTATCCTATATGATTTAGGTATGACATCACCTTTTGGAGTTACAAACATGATACCTGTTCTAGATTCATTTCTAGTATGTGAGCCATCAAATATAGTTTTCATTCATTAGATGTTGCAAAGGCAAAGATTGATACATCTAGAAAATATGAGAGCAGAGGATAATCATCTTGGACTGGTGCTTCTACTGGATGATAACCTATTTTTTGGCCTTTGATTGCTTTACGATCTACATATTTAATATCAAATTCACTTAGTATCATTACCCATTTGGCCAGGCATCATGTGAGAGCTATTTTTCTTAAAATATACTATATTGGGTCAATCTGTGATACGAGCATAGTTTTATGATGAAGCATGTAGTGTCTTATCTTATGTGTTGCAAAAACTACAACAATGCATGTTTATTCAATGAGTGAATAATTTATTCCATACCCCACAAGTGTTCTACTTATGTAGTAAATAACTCTTTCTCTACCTTATTCATCATGTTGCACTAGAAGGGCTCCCAGTGCATTTTCAGTAGCAGAATATACAAAATGAATGGCTTTCCCAGAATAGGAGGCATCAATATTGGTGGGCTAAGAAATTAGTTCTTTAATTGCTGGAAAGATTTCTCACATTGTTCATTCCATTTAAAATTCACACCTTTATGTAGCAGATGTTGGAAAGCTGACACTTGTCAGCCAGCTGTGTAATGAATCTTTGAATAGACTGTAAGTTTCCCTTGAGACTTCTTAGTTTCCTCAGAGTAGTTGGAAAATGCATTTCAAATATTTCTTTTACTTTCTTACTGTCTACTTCAATACCTCGATAAGAAATAATGTAACCCAGTAGGTTTCCAGAAACCACTCCAAAAACACACTTCTTGGGATTCAAACAGAGCTTGTAGCCTTTCATTCTCTCAATTTTTTTACCTAGAATGCTCAATTATCTTTTCTTGTGAGAGATTTTTATAGTAGACCATCAACATAGTCTTCCATCAGTATATGCATGAAATCATGGAAGATAGTAGTCATTTCTCTCTAATAAGTTGCTCCAACATTCTTGAGATCAAAGGGAATGACATTCCAACATTATATTCCCCAAGAACATGTGAAATTTGTCTTTGGTTGATCCTCAAGAGCAATTCTTATTTTATTATAATTGGAGAAACCATCCATCAGTGATAGCATCTCATATCCAATTGTCATGTCTACTATCATATCAATATTTGGCAATGGCAAGTCATCTTTAGGGCATGATTTATTGACATCCCAAAAATCTATGCATATCATGATGCCCCCAGTGTGTTTTATAATAGGGAATAGATTAGAAATCCAATCTACATAGTCAATTGGTCTGATGAAACCAACATCCAATAATTTTTTTAATTCTTCATTTACTAGGAGATCTATTTAGGGATGCATTTTTCTCAATTTATGCTTCACTGGTTTCACACCTGGTTTCAGTGAAAAGTGATGAAGGACTAATTTTGGATATAGGCTAGGCATATCTGCATAGGACCAAGAAAATTTGACCTCCCTTTCCAGGAAGAATCTAAAAAATTCATCTTTTTCTTCTTTTGATAGTGAAGTTGCAAAGTGTATGATTTTAGGAATATTTGGTGTTCCCAATTTGATTTCTTCTGTCATTTCAATCAACAATGTTGACTTCTCTTTCTATGGGGTATGTCCAATCTTCCATCCTTGGGCACCTCATAGAGGGTTTCACCCTTAGATATGTTCATTATTTTTACTTTTACACGATCTAATGGTACCTTTTTGGTTTTCACCAGAAGACCTATTCTTTTCATTTTTATTTTATTTTCACTTTTGCGACTGGAAGATGGAGTTGAATCCCAAAAATATGATGTGGCATCAAGAACAATGGTGAATCCCACTTTATGATCACCACATGGCATTCCTTCTCAGAGCTCAAAAATTTTTGCTATTTCTTCATCATTTTCAAAGCAATCTAAGCTCGGTGGTCCTTGTTAATCCCAATCTATTAGTTCAGGGTAAACTAAAGAGATGTCATTGTTAGTATTGCATATGTTTTGGAAGCTAGGCATAAGGGAAAATATATAAAAATCAGTTTCATCTATTTTAGTGGCTTTGTCCTTGGAAGCTTTAGGACTAGGATCCTAGAAAGTTTGGATCCAGGCTTCAGGGAAGGTCTTAAGAGTGGGTTTTTCATCGACATATTTATCTTCAATGTGTAGGTCATTGGGATAAAAAAATATATGGCCAATTTCATATGATATGGAGGAATAGGAATTCCATTCACACTCATTGGAATTGGTAGTTTTAGGACGCATATTGTCAGATGCCTTGTCATTGTTTAAAGTGTCCACATTTTCACATGAGATCAACTTAGTATTCAAAGAGCTAATTCACAAAGGTTTAAATACAAGTCCCAAATTAGGAGGTTTTCCTTGTACATTAATAGGCTCAATAATTCCTTATTTTTGTGTACCAAGACCACTACAACCATCATAGCCTTTTTTCTGCATGATTTTGAACCCTGGTCCATACTTCTCAACAGGTATTTGAGTGGGTTCTTGTTCTTGTTCTTGTTCTTGTTCTTGTTCTTGTTCTTGTTCTTGTTCTTGTTCTTGTTCTTGTTCTTGTTTATCTTTGTAAATCTCTTTAGATGTGTTATCATAAAAAAATTCTTCACAAAACCCTCCCTAACTTGTAAATTTAGTAGAGGGGTTAACTTGCATGGTGGTGTTTGGTTGTTGTCTCTGCAATAGTTGCAAATTTCTATAGGATTTGAGGGAAAGAGGTAATTTCCCAATGTGAAAGGATTGAGCCATGATATATTATTCACAACCTTTGTCTTTAATTTTCATCCTTCCCTTGACCATATTGGTGAGAGTGGATGCATCAACATATTTGTAAGAATTGGTCAATGCTGCTTCACTATTTGTAGGTACATGTTGTGCAAGAGTGTCTCTCAAATTGGCACAAAACTAGAATGGATTAGGGTCTCCTGGAACAATAGTTTACACTCCATTGTGAGAAAACTGTATCCATTGGTGATAGGTAGATGGGAATTCTTTCATAGCATGGATCCAAGGGAGTCCCAAAAATATTTTTTAAGGAAGATCTAGGTCCAAGACTTGTAGCAATGTATTTTCAATAGCTAGACCAATTCTGATAGGAAATACAATTAAAACTTTGGAAGGATGTTCAACATCGTCATATGCTTTAATTGTGATTTTTCTTGATGGTTCAATATCACTTTTAGTGTAGCCAAGACCAATGAAAACTTTCAAGGTGCAAATAGTATGTCTTTCTCCACCATCTATCATGACTCACCTAACCTTACAATTGTGGATAAAAAATTCAAGGTGTAAGGGATCATTATGACCGAGTCTATCTTAAGGGACATCATTTGGGGAAAAGCTAACATGTTGTGATGTGGAAAAGTGCCCTATCATGGCCTAAAATCGGGAAATGTCAATTTCATTAGGAACAATGGATTCTTTTAAGGCTTTGTCAAGGATCTCTATATCTAGGGGGACGTGTGCACCAAGTCAAGAATAGAAATCTATGATAGAGTTTTACCAAGATGATAAAAAAGGTCATACTCAGAAGAGAGTTTGGGTCTAGGAGGTTCTCTAGGAACAATAATCTTGGTGTGGTGAGTAGTGAGTGCACATTGAGGATTCTTGTCTCTGATGGCAATAGTGGACACATGAGCATCTGACTTATAAAAATAGTTTATGGTATAATCATGGTTGGCTCAGGTATAATTGACTTTAGTCTTCAAATTTTAAATTGAATTAGATGCTTTCCCCTTGTCATGATCTAACTAGGGATTTTTGAAAATGGTCTGATTAGTATTGGAAGAACCTGTAGAAGGTTCAACTTAAATTAAGCCTTGATCAACGATATCTTGCACCAAATGTTTCAATTAAAAACAATAATTTTTTGTGTGACCTTTGGATCGATGGTAGTCACAATATTTATTGTCATCCCACCAAGGGGTTTTTACAGCTGGTTCATTTATGATCTCAAGTAGTTGAACATAGTTGTTTTGGAGCAATTGTTGTAACACAGAATGGAGTGGTTCACCCAACATTGTAAATTGTCTTTGAGGTCCATCTTTATTTCTCAGAGGTCGATGTTGTCAAGTTTGTTGCGTGTCATTTTTTGTCTGTGCTGGAGGTGGCGTTTGATTCATTGTTTGTATTTGTGTAACATTTGGTCCTTTAAGACCGAGCTTTGCTTGTGTTGTATTGATCGTCCATGCATCGACAAGATTGTCAATTGTAACATTTTTATTCCGAGACCATAATTTTGATTTCTCATTAGAAGTGCTCGCATTGTTGTTCTCTTTATTAACTTTGAGTATTCCCTTCTGAATAAGAGTATCTTCAATATCTATCCCCTTCTTCATGAGATTTTGAATGGTGCTTGGAAGTTTTATTTTTAGTTCATACATCATTTTTGGCACAAGATTCACAATGAATAACCATATATATTGCTCTTATGAAACATCAAAGGGGCATTAACTAACCAAATTTCTCCATTGCAATAGAAATTCCATAATGGTTCTCCAATATTTTGTTTAGTTGTGCACAAATATGTCAATGTGACTTCACTTGAAATGTTGAAGGAAAAATGAGAGATGAATTTATCATCCAATTCCTTCCATGACCTTATATTGCCTGGTAATTTGGAGTACCATTCACTTTCTTTTCCACCGAGACTTTGAGGGAAGAGTCTCATGAGATATGTTTTGTCACAATGAAATTCAATGCAAGAAGTATAAAATTATCTGATGTGGTCGATTGGATTACTCTTCCCTCTGTATTTCTCAAATTTTGGTATTTAAAAATTTCTTGGGAAATGAGGCATATATAAGCTCTCACCAAATGGGTTAGAGCATAAATATCATATGTATAAAGCATTTTCTTATCCTTGAATTGTATCTCATTAACTTGTTTCTGCAATCTTTGGATTTATTAAGCCATTTCTTCATTGTGTGAAGATTATGTAACTTTATTATGGACATCAGAACGATGTCTTTGTTTGTGAATTGTTGGGAATTGATTATTTTGACGAGTCCAGTTAGGATTATCTAATTCTAATGAATCTAAAGTGATATCTTAAGGTGGATCCAGTTATTGTTTTGAATAATGCTGAGAATCCTCCACTTGTTGTATTTTTGGTGAAGGTGCATACTGTTGATCTTGTGGAACATACTGTTGCTAAGATACTTGTTGTTGATATCTTGGTGCATAATGTTGATGTTGTGGCGCATACTATAGTGCATGCTGTTGATATTCCGTCATATGTTTTTGTCATTGTCATGGAACATGTTATTTTTGTTGTTGTTTTTGTTGTTTTGTTGTTTTTTTTTTTTTTTTGTTGTTGTTGTTGTTGTTGTTGTTGTTGTTGTTGTTGTTGTTGTTGTTGTTGTTGTTTTTGTTGTTGTTGTTGTTGTTGTTGTTGTTGTTGTTGTTGTTGAATATGTTGTTGTTGTTTTTGTTTTTGTTGTGGAACGTACTGATATTTTTGTTGTTGCACTTCTTGCACTTTTTGTGGGTATTGAATATATTTAGATCTATTACCTACTTGATATTGTTATCCTTGAAACATTTGTTGTTGGTATTGTTGGTATCCTAGTGGTGTAAGTATATCTCCAAGATTTGGATTCTTATGCTTTGGCGGTTTTGATTTCTTCCCTTGAGTCATCATATTGACTTGCACTACATGTGCTTGTTATACTACATGTACTTGTAGTGCTACATGTTCTTGTTGTGCTTTTAGTGTCACCTTAGGTGGATTTGGCATGATTTCAATGATTCTCTTATTCTTTGGTTCAAGTGGTCACATAAGATGCATCTGTCATTTGTACCATAGATACCCTTGGTGGTTCTTCAGTAGGTCCTTTGGATGTCGTTGCGATCAAAGTATTCTCTTGCATTTTTGAATATGCTATCAATAGAGGACCAATTTTTTGTTGTTCTTCCAAATAGGGTATATGTGGAATTCCTCAAGGAAATGTAAATGAATCTTTTGGTACTTCATGTTGACTTACCAGCGCGTGTTTCTTAAAATCAAGCCTCATTGTCCTTTATGGATGTGCTTTGGAAGAATTATTAGTATTCACTTGTCCTCAAGGAAGTGGTAAGGGATTAATCAATGACACAAATATCTCCTTTTGAGGAATTTTAATAGTTAATTCATTTAGTGGTCTCTTTTGTGCTACCTTCACAGTTGGTTCATTCAAGACTTGTTCCCCTATTTCTTTGTTCGAAAGTACTTAAGGTTGAGTTTCTTCCAAAGTACGTTGTGTTGGATTTTGATATTCCAATAAAAATTGAGGAAATTATTTATTTAACACTCTGAGATATCACTTTTTATCTTGAGTCATAATATATTTCAATGTCTTTTGAATTCTCTTATATTTAATAGTTGCATCAATTTTCTCTCTAGGCATATCCTTGAGTGAAACATGGGTTGCTTGTGAACCTTCAGAATCCAAATAATTACTTGATGATTCATTAGGGTCCTGATCAACTTTTGATGATAGATTAGGTTTATCAAGACAAAATCCTATTTCCATGTTTGAGGTAGGTCCTTGGTGAAAAGATGTTTGACAAGATTGATCAAATTTAAACGTTACTTGGTGTTCCTCTTGAGGTGTGGGTGAAACACTACATTGTCCTAGTTGCATAGGCACAAATATTGGTTTAAAGTTTGGTGGATTCCCCCATTGATTCATGCCATAAATTGGTGAAGTGTTTTAGGGATACTCTATCTTAAATAGGTCATTGCTTTGTCTCATATCGGAAAACACCTGTGTGGTGGTAGGAACTTGCAAAAATGTGATATGTCATAGATCATGAAAAACTTGGTTTATCTTTTTTGGAGATTGCATATTTGTAAATTCAATTCAAACTTATATTCAAATAATTATTTATAGCTTTGTATTTCTTTTATTGTTTTATAAATATATATGAATATATAAGTTACTAATAAATTGTCTTATGTATGCAGATTGTTGAATACACTATTTTTGATTTCAATATATTTTAGCCAATGATTGCTTTGCATATATATATTGATCAAATGTTATGAGTCACATAAATGATAAGCCGTGACTCATTAATGAGTCATGCCTTATCATTGACGTGACTCTTTATAACAACAAGATTCATGATATAGTAATCGCTGTTAATATTAATCGCTATTGAATCAATATCACATAACACATAAATTGATTATACTATCGATGTTTACACAAAAAAATTGATATGTATTAAACCGATACTAATAGACATTCAATAGTACACATTGTAAATCAATAGTCATTTACTAATCGGTGATCATTGATTTATATTAATTATAATCGATGGTTATCGATCTATCACTAATGATAATCAATTTTCATTGATTCATTACTCATGATAATCGATAGTTATTTGATAATATGAGATGATAATATCTATCAATAAAATATGTACATGGATATATATTAATGTATGTATGATGATATATATATATATATATATATATATATATATATATATATATTCTCATTTATATATTTATCTTATCGACGCTATCATATTTAACACTCCCTCTTAGCTGAGGAAGATAAAGTATATGATGCATCATATTTCTCATAAGAATATATATATCACCTTACTTGTGAATAACATGGTATAACACATCAATTAACATGTGATACCTAGTTTTACATATCACCTAACATGTGATATGAGGAATCACCTAACACGTGATACCCAGTTTTAAATATCACCTAACATGTGATATGAGGAATCACCTAACACATGATATCTTGTTTTACATATCACCTAACATGTGATATGAGGAACCACCTAACATGTGATACCTAGTTTTACATATCACCTAACATGTGATATGAGGAATCACCTAACATGTGATACCCATTTTATATACCACCCTAACTCATGATATGAAGGATATAATATGATTGATAACATTACATTCTAATTATATATCATAGTTATGGTATGTGCACTGACATTACCTTACATAATGTCTACCATAACAGATCATGGCACAAACATGATACCCACATTACAAGATCGTCACCTTATAATGTTAAATACAAGTGTTCATTAACTAAAAAGTCACTACCTTTAAGAAATGTACACAGGATGGGTGGGCCCATAAAGTCACACATATGAAAAAAGAAGTTTACACATTAAAAATATTTATTATATTAGTAAAAACTAAAATTTCTTCCTGGAGTGATCAACTTTCACCTTGGGGAGTGGTTTGGTAAGAATATATGTTGTTTGATCTCCTGTACAAATATATTCCAACTGGATCATGTCCCTTTCGACCATGTCTCTTACATAGTGATAATGAATCTCTATGTGCTTGGATCTGTCATGAAATACTAGATTTAATGAAATCTTGATACAACTTTGATTATCACAATAGATGATAGTCAGTTTTAGTGGTTTGTTGAATAATCCAACAAGCAGTTTTCCAAGCCATACTACTTCTCTACCAGACATAGAATTTGTAATATATTTGGCCTCTGTAGATATTTTTTCTACTAATGACTATTTTCTACCGATCCACGATATCATAGCTGATCCTAAACTGAAGCAACACCCTGAGGTGCTCTTTCGATCGGTCACACTTGCATCCCAATATGAGTTAGTAAATCCATGAAGATCTAAAGAAAACTTTTCATATTTGAGTCCATAATTTAGAGTACCTTGAAGGTACCTCATTTTATACTTCACAACCACAAGATGTATTTCCTTGGGATCACACATGAATTGGCTCAAGGCATTCACTGCATAACAAATATCTGGTCTAGTATTGACTAAGTACATCAATGATCCAATCATGTGCATGTAGAATGTGGGTTTGCTGACTGAGAATATACCGTTGCTTCCTTTAGTTTGTGAAGATTTGTCTCCATGGGTGATGACATAGGTTTGCAGTTCATCATGACAAATCTCTTCAATATATCAATAATGTGCTTTCCTTGGTTTAGAATAAAGTTATCTTATTTCTGCCAGAATTCTAATCCAAGGAAGTAGTGCAATAGTCCTAAGTCCTTCATGTCAAATTTTGATGCTACTTCCTTCTTGCACTAATTGATGAGATGATCTTCTCTTGCAATCAATAGGTCATCAACATGTAATATTAATATAGAGATTTGGGTTTGCACCACTTTTAGATAATCCTAATCTCATGAGGTGTTGTCAATTCTCTCATACCAGGCTCTGGGAGCTCACTTAAGTCCATATAGGGATTTCTTTAATTTACACACATGTGATCTTGAGTTATGGATCTCAAATACTTCAGGTTGTTTTATGTAGACCTCTTCTTCAATAGTCCCATTTAAGAATGCAGTCTTTACATCCATTTGATGTACTTTCCATCCTTCGGTAGCTTCAATGGCTAGAACAACTCTAACTGAAGTATATCAGGAAACTGGAGAAAAATTTTCTTCGTAGTAAATTCCTTCTTTCTATGAGAAACCTCTGGCTACAAACATTTCTGTGTACTTTTCTATACTTCCATCTGCAACATGTTTGATTTTGAACAACCATTTTGAAGAGACAAAAAATTTCTCTTTTGGTCTAGGTATGATCTCCCATACATAATTATTCAAGATGGACTGATATTCCTCTGTCATGGCATCCTTACATACTTGGTGCTGGAGAGCTTCTAAAACATTTGCAATTTCTAATTTAATGAGATCACTCATCAGGGCTACGTAACTAGATAGCCTTGTAGGTCTTTTACTTTCTCTATAAGTTCTTGAAGGAGCTCCGAATGATTTTGCTTCTTCTATAGTCTTAGTTTTCCAGAGTGGTCTCTTCTTATGATTTTCTAATGATGTTATTTGTTCTTCATTTTCATTTTCTTCATAATTCTCCCTTTGAATCTTAGGAGCAAGGTCCTCTTCTAGTTCTATAGGGGAAGTATGAATTTCTGTCTCAATGAAATTTTTGGCTCTTTTAAAGGATATGTCTTCTTCAAACATTACATACCTTCTTAGTTCAATCTATCTATGGTCTGGCACAAATATTATGTAGGATTTTTATGTTTCACTATAGCCTACAAAGATACCTTTTCTTCCAGAGGGTTATAGCTTTGTTCTTTTCTCTTTGGGCACATGTATGTATACAGGACAACCAAATATCCTCAAGTGACTGATATCTGGATTTGTTCCAGAAAAAGGCTTCTTCAAGGGTTTTGTCATCAATATTATGGGAATGTGGACATCTATTTTGTATGTATATTGTAGTACTAGAGGCTTCTTCCCAAAGTCAGGTTACTATGTTTTGATCAAGTAGCATTTCTTTAGCAGCTTCTACAATGGTTATGTTCTTTCTCTCAACAACCCAATTTTGTTGAGGATTGTAGGGAACAGTGAACTCCCTCCTAATTCTAGAGTTTTTACAAAATTCCTTTAAAACATCTAAGGTATATTCCCTCCCATCATATTTCCTTAAATTTTTAATTTTCCTTCCTGAAGAGTTTTCAGTTAGGGGTTTGAATTCTTTAAATCTTTTGAGAATCTCCTCAGATTCTTTATATTTGAGGAAGTAAATCCAGGTTTTCTAGAAAAGTCATCAACAAAAATTATATATTATAAGAATCCTCCTAATGAAGGGATAGACATGGGCACACATAAGTATGAGTGGATTAACTCTAATATATTATTAGTTATACTAGAAATATTTTGAAAGGATCCCTTTGTGTTCTTTCCTAAACCACACCCCTTGCATGCCCTATAGTGATATTTTTTTAGTTTTGGTAATCCAATGAATAGTCTGTCCATGAAAGATAGAGCTTGAAGTTTAGATGGCCTAATCTTCTATGCCATATTTCATTAGTATCATCAATTTCATGAATTAGGGCTTAATTTTATTTTGTACATAACTTGTACAAGTAACCGTGCCTATAACCCATGGTTTGGGATTTCTTGATAGTAGAGTTCTTTGGCCATTCCAATACTTTAACATACATAAATGTTACCCTAAATCCATTATCATCAAGTGCAGATATGGAGACCAGGTTCCTCTTGATACCTGGGACAAATAGTACTCCTTTGAGTTTAATAGAGATGAGAGTCTTTAGTTTGATGGTGCAAGTTCCAACACCTTTTACTAGATGTGCAGAGTCATCTCTGATAGTTACTTCCTCATCAGTTCCTTCTACTAGGGAGTCTAACAGTTCTTTGAATCCAGTGACATGTCTTGAAGAACCACTGTCTATAACCTAGGTACCTTTATTAGAGACTTGGTTGGAAAGTGTGGAGGAGAATATGAACTTCTTGAATTTATTCTCTTCCTTTGTATTCTTTGCTTTGGCAAATGAGGTTTGATGCTTTCTATATGGACAATTTACTACATAGTGTCCATATTAATCGCATCTAAAAAATTGTAACTTTTACATATCTTTCTTGGATTTACCATTCCCATGAGTGTTTTTCCTTTTCTTGAAATGTTTCTTCTTTTCTTTCTTGTGGGAATTTACATTTAATACATGAAGATCTTCATCGATGGTTTTCTTCTTGAGTCCTTTCTTTGCCAAACTTGATTCCTCTTGGAGACAGTCAGATCTTAGTTTGTTGAATTTTGGAAATTTAGACCTAGCACTAATCCCTAAAAAAAATGTCTCCCAGGAGTCACATAGACCATCTAAGGCAATTAATGACAACTCCTTACATTCTATTTTGTACCCAAGTGTTGATAGATGATCCCTTAGTGTAGAGATTCTCATAAAGTATGCATTGATGGATTCTCCTTTGTGCATACTTATATGATTAATCTCTCTCTTCAGAGCTAAGGTTCTATTGGTACTACTTATTTCATAGGTGTCTACAAGTAATTTAAATATGTGATATTTCATTTCATATTTTTTCAGTATTGGTACAATATGATCTCTGGCCCCATCGATTATGATTCTCATGAATTTATCATTTCCTTCAATCCATGTAGTTTTCTCTGGATTGTTCTCTGGTTCTGTCTTGTCTTCATTTATGAATGACTCAACCTTATTTTCTTTAAGTATCATTTTTATTCTCATTTTCCATGATGAGAAATTGTTTTCTCCCTCAAGTCTATCCTCGAATCTGATAATGCTTGCCATAGAGGAATGTAATGTGCTATAGATTATATTCGAATATCTTAAATTTAAAAGATTCTTGAATTTTCTTAACTTGGCTCTAATACCATGTAAATGCAATTCAAACTTCTATTCAAATAATGATTTATAGATGTTTATCTCTTTTATCATTTTATAAATATATATGAATATATAAGTTACTAATAAATTTTCTTATGTATGCAAATTGTTGAATACACTATTCTAGATTTCAATATGTTTCAACCAACGATTGCTTTGCATATATATATATATATATATATATATATATATATATATATCAATCAAATGTTGAATCATGTAAATGATAATTTGTGACTCATTAATGAGTCACGTCTT
>MU227519.1:5512003-5536004 GCA_018584345.1 Thuja plicata
CTATATATATATCTATATATATATCTATATATATATATATATATATATATATACACATATATATGTATATATATATATACATATATATATATACATATATATATATATATATTATCATTTATATCTTTATCTTATCGATGCTATCCTATTTAACAATATTGATTAGATCGCTTTGTTGGGTTGTAAATATTACACCTTGTCTTAGATCAAATGGTGGTTGTGATTCTCCTTGTGATGTGAACATCGGTTGATATGAATCTTGTTTCCTTTTAGATGCTTGGGACCTTGTAAAGACCGACATGATGACTCTATGCAAGTGCAAGATTATTTTGACTTTTTAAGAGGCTTTAGAATAAGAATGCAAACTAAGGTATGCAAGGGCTTTATTCAAATGCAAATTTTGGATTTTGAATGATTATGCAAATGAATATATGGCTTATGCAATTGTGATTTTGGGATTTTGACTTTGAAAAATCTTTGGAAAATACAAACCTAAGAGTATAACCTTAGGAAATTGAATAGGGATCTTGACTTAAAAGGGGAATCAAAGGTACAAAGTATAATTTGATAAAAAGGGACTGGGTCAAATCCATCACGAAAAAGGTGGAGTTTGACCAAATGATAAAGGGACAATTGGATAGAGGGACAAAGGGACCAAGTCAAGGTCTTGTTTTCAATAACATAAAGAAAGACTCTGGGATTTGGATTTTTTGGGATTTTGCAAAGTTTTTAAAAGGTTCTAAGATGAGCTATTTGTGCAATAGTGGCTATGATGATGACTAATGCAATATGCTTTGAGATTGCAAATGCAAAAGTGACTAATACAATGCATGCAAATATTGCCAATGGAATATGGCATGAATATGCAAAATGAGGACTACTATGCATGCCACAAGGCTCCAAGGTCAATAATTTGATATTCCATATGTTCACAAAAGTTTGAGAGAAGGTGTTTGTGATAAATTGATTTCTTAGGAATGATCTTGAAAGTGTTATTATGAGTGCTTAATAGTGTTTTGAAAATTTTCTTTTTTAAAGTTTGACACTCACACAAGACACATCAGGTAGAATGGTTGTTGTAAAAATTAAAACAAGCACACCACAACTTAGGCTAGCCAAAAATATATCCGCTGAATTCCCACTTGAATAATTTCAGCCGCACCTACTCATAGAGGACAACCTAGAAGCTTGGAGGCATGAGATCCTCCTTGCAGTGAAATCACTTCTCAAGCACACCAAGATTTGAATCCCAAGGGTCATAAATTCCAAAGGGACCGTGATCTCTACTAAAAGACATGAAAGTGTGGGATGTTTTTGAGGTTTCCCCTGTGTCAAAGGATAGAAGGGTTTATTGGGCCATTACAACAAGAGGTTTTTAGTCAAGGCATCAATTCCAAAGATATCTTGTGAATCATACAAGGCACCATAGTAGCGCAAGTGCTATTGAGACCTATAGTCCCATGAATACTAGGCACAAACAATCTTAGGCCTCTGATAATTTAATATCAAGGAGGTATTTGATTATAGTGGGTTGGAGAGGCTGTGTTTTCCTTGTTCCCACTTGGGTCGTACCCTATGATTGGCTATGCTAAAGCACTCGAGAGGCAGGCCCTCTAAAAGGACTGAATGAATTTCTCTTCACCCAATCAAAAAAGGCGAGGGGAGAGGATAAGTCCATTCATAATTTGGATTATAATCTAAAATCACTTCAAATAAATAAGCAAATTTGTTCTTTTAAGCACCAAATTGAAGTGTTTTTTAACTACGAAAAAGCAAACATGAAAGTTTAGGAAGATACACAAGGTCTTCGGTAAGCGCCCTGCATCAAACACATTAGTAGTTTATAATTCATTCTTCATCCCATGATCACAAAATTTTTGCATAGATCATCAGTAACACATAAATTATGCATATCAAGTGCAGAAATAGAATTGGGAATACAAAAACTCAAAAAACAACATCAAGATGACCCAATTTACCAACTGTGCATCAATATGAACCAACTGCATAGAACAAAGGACCAATTGTGCACTACAGAGGATGAACTACATAGAAACAACAACCAACTATGCAAAATGCCTGACCAAGTGCAAAAAATACCTGACCAAGAGCACAACTTGTGATCAGAGACCCAGAATTGACTAAAAAATTATGGAATAGAAGTGTTTTAACAAAATTGATCATATAAGACTAATAACTATATAATTAGGGTTCATTTAATGCCATTTTGGAATTATTTGAGTGAAATAAAACCAACTTGAAAACCCCTAATTAACCTATATTTAGATAGGATTGAATTGAAAGCAACTTGAATTGAAACACTTGAAAATTGAAGCCCTAACTAGGTGAGATTCATTTTAAGAGCACCATACTAAATGTGAGATTATTTTTAGGTACCCAAATTCAAATGTGCGATTCAATGACAAATTAGGGTTCATTTAGGCCTGTTAGGGTTCATTTTAGCCTTTAAAAAAAATGAATTGAAAGCAGAAAGCATCAAAGTATAGATCTAATCCCTAAACTCTAACATAGCAACCCTAAACACCAAGTGCACAGTTATCAGGACCAAATGCACAACATTCATGACCAAATGCACAAATATGGTCCCCAAGTGCACAAAAAAGATAGCCAACTATGTAGAAACAACAAACAAATGTGCAAAAACCTTAACCAAGTGCACAAGACTTCACTAGGACCCTACAAATGCATAAAAACATCAAAATTGAGTTAGTTAAACATGTTTTCACGTCGGGTTCACCAAATGTAAGACCAAAAAAAGGGTTAAAAATAATATTAAGGAAACTAAAAAACCTTTAACAATATGCAAACCTGTCCAATATTAACATTAAAACCATTTGAAATGAGAATTAAAAAACACAGCCAAATAACACAAAAATCCCCTTCAAATGTAGTTCCAATGCTCTCCTTTCTTCTCCATTGAAATGGATGAATGTTTCTCTTGATAATGAAAAAAAATGTAATCAAATTGAAAGAAAAATGAGGATAATGAGAGTACTATGAGCATGGTTAGTTTGATTGATAAAATGACTCTCAATTTATAGGAAGAGAGAGCCAAACTGTAGATTTGGCAACTTGAATATCCAAAAGGAAGATTGTCATAATTATGACAAATTGAATGCACAAATTAGTATGCATAATTCAACGCATAAATTAATCAAAATAGAAGAAGAAAGATGGAGGCAAATTAGTAGGAACTTAGGAAGCACAATTAGGGGGAAAATGAATAGGGAAAGGTGGAAGGAATCATGAAGCATGATTTTAGGGATGGAAGCACGATTAGTGGGAAGGGTGTAAGAGTTCATTTTTTAAAATTTAAAAACTCATTATTCCATCTAAATTAGGAATTTAGGAAATTCCATAATTAAAAAGGTGAGCAAGTAATTAATTCCAAATTAAGTAATTGTGGGAGACATAGGAAAATGGGGAAATTAGCTTGATTAGAACATATGGATAAACTATGGGTTATTTATCCCAAAAGGACAAATTGGTGGATCATTGACCAAATTGATGACATTTATGCAAAATTGAGTTGTTCTTGGTGACCTTGATGAGGATTAGGAATGATTTTGATGGTTCTGAAATGGTTTAGGAAAAGATGAGGCATCAATGAACTTTGACAATGCACTCAAAACAATTATTGATGATGAAATAGCATCGATGAACTTTGGAAATGCTATTGAAGAAGCCAGATGATGATGAGGCATCGATGAAATTTGACAATGTGCTCAAATGATGATGAGGAGAAGGTATCAATGAAATTTGAAAATACCTTGGATGGATAATGATGAGGCATCGGTGAACTTTGATAATTTTGGAGGATTGATAATGATAAGGATTTATGACAACGAGGATACATCGATGAAATTTGAAGATTCTCCTAAATTGATGATGATAAGGCATCGATGAACTTTGACAATGCCTTGGACAAGATTGATAACGATAGCATAGATGAACTTTGACAACACTATCAATGAAAATGAAAAAATTGATAAGAATTAGATTGGTTTGATGATGAGACATTGATGATCTTTGAATATGCCAAAGGGTTGATTTTGAAAGAGATTGATAAGGTTTGAAATGATAAGGCATTGACGAACTTTGACAATACCCCAAAATGATCAAATGAGTTTGTAATGATCCCAGACTCATTAGGAAGAAATTAGGACTAACTTAGACTGATTTACAAAGATTTGGTATGGTTTAGGAATGTTTAGGATCAAATAGGATCAGTTTAGGAAGATTTAGATCAATTAGATTCAATTTAGGAAAATGATCAATTCAGCCAAAATGAGGGAAATGTTAGTAATTAATGAAAAAAAATCCAATGTTCAATTAATGATCAAAGACATAGTTCTATCATATAGTGAAGATCAATTAATGATCAAAGACACAGTTCTATCATATAGTGAAGACCATATGTGCAACATAGAGGAATAATTAGAACACAAAAAAATGTTTTGATTGCCAAAAATGTTAACACATAGACCAACATGCATGAACCATTTTGGAGCATCTACAAGTTAATATTTGAGAATCTATAGGAAAGTGGAATTGTAAACTACTATTATATTTAATGTTCAAAGGTTTGTCACATTTTGGTGGATGGTCGCGAATCTCATTGGAAGTAGAAAAATAAGAATGATAGCACACATATGTAAAGTATAGTACCACTATACAACTTCCTAGAACTATGCTCCATGACCCATTTTGGAGTCACAAAAGAAACTTAGTTTTTAAATTCATGTAAATGAAGATAAAATTTATTAGCTACATAAAGTAATTTATTTCTTGTTTATTTATAAAATGAATGAAAACAAGTATTTATTGGAAACAAGTCTTTGTTATTAGGAACAATTGCATGTTAACAGAGTAGTGAAATAAAATTTGTCTTTTTTCTTTCTTGTAAAGAAAATGAAGGATGGATTATGAGTAATTTAGTTTGTTCTTGTTAGGACTAACAACATGTTAATATATCAATGAAATAAACAATGTTACTATTTTATTGAAAAACTAAAGAAGGAAAGCTTAAGTGAATAAATGGTTGTCTTTGCATAGAAACAACATATTGATTATTAAATAGTTGTGATCTTGAGCATGTAAGAAAAATTAAATTATAAAAGTACAATATTATAAGTTTCACATAGGAGTTTATAGCAAAGAATATAAAATATTAGCTACAAGGTAATTTTCAATTGACTACACTCTTGAATATGGAATCATATGGAGGAGTTGTAGTGTGCATAAAGAGAGAAAATAATGGAAACAAAAAAAAATCAAATTTTCAGAACGGATGATTGGGGTCAACTAAGAAGCATTGAAACCCAATCAATAATTTCCAAAGAGCTCTCTTTACTTTCATATATGGACGAGGTTCACCTTTTCACGATCACGTGAGGGATGAAGAACCTTATTTATAATAATTTAGGAAAATAAACACCACATTAACCAGTCAATTTCTTTGAACTGAATGAAACCCTAGTCTGAATGAAAGATTGGTTGTGAAAGGCTACTCTCTGACTGTGCATGTTGGTTATCGAGAGATATTTTCTCATGTTGGAACAATCAGATCCATAATATTTTTTATTTCTAAATTTTTTTCCTATGATTTAGAGGTTGAGAAAATGGACATGAACACAACTTTCCTTCATGGACATGAACACAACTTTCCTTCATGGTGATTTCGAGGAGGATATTTGTATGACACATGTAGAGCTCTGTGCGGTAAAAGTTAAAAGAAATTTAGTTTGTGCATTGAAGAAATATGTGTATGGCCTCAAGTAGAGTCCAAGGACATGATACAAAAAATTGATACATAGGTATTGAGTTTGGTATTTGGGCATTCTAAATTGAATCACTATGTTTGTTATAAATCCAATGGTTTTATTTCATGTACATTGCATTATATGTTGACAATATGTTATTCATTGATAAAGGGAAATATGTGATTTTAGAACTAAAGTCTTAGCTTGATGCTAATTTCAAAATCAAAGATCTTGGTACATCTAAACACATTATTGGGATGAAAATAAGAAGAGATAGAGAGAATAAAAAGCTATGGTTAGGCCAAAGTAAGTATGTGAACTAAATTTTATAGAGGTTCAACATGGAGGATTGTAGACCATTAGACATTCCTTTTATAATTGGAACAAAGTTGTCTATTTTAGATTATCCTACATCCCCATCAGAGATTACATATGTGACAATAGTACCTTTATCAAAGTGCAGTTGGAATTTTGATGTATGTTATGGTTTTTTCTAGACCAGACATTGCCCAAGAAGTGGGAATTATTTCTAGATATATGTATAATCTTGATAGAGTTAATTAGAATGCAGTTAAAAGATTGTTTAGATATGTGAATGGTACCTTAGAGTATTCATTGTGTTATAATGGTCATATGATAAGAGACAAAAAAATTCCCTTAATATTCATGGTTATGTGGATTTAGATTGGGCAGGTGATATTGATAGTAGAAGATCTACCAATGCTTATGCATTTACATTATTTGGTGGTGCAATTAGTTGGATGAGTAAGAAATAGGCTATAATTTCTTTGTCCACTATTAAACCTGAGTACATGGAGGCTAGTCGTGCTTGTAAAGAATTCATTTGGATTAAGAGAGTTTGTTTGGATATTGGAATAAACAAGGAGAAATGACTATTTATTGTGATAGTTAGAGTGCAATTTTCCTAGCTAAGAACCTGAATCTTCATGCTAGGACTAAGAACATTGATGTTCAGTATTATTTTATTAGAGATACCATCAAGGATGGAAGGGTAAAGTTGGTTAAGGTAGAGTCTTTGATGAATGTTTCAGATTCATTAACTAAGGTTGTGAGCACAAATAAGTTCAAATTGTATTCAAAATTTATGGCTCTAATGGCCCCTAGAAATTAAATTATGACATAGACACTTCCTTTGATCTTGCAAGCTGTTCGACAAGTTGGAGAAGGTTAGGAAAATGATGTATCAACCTTGCATTTTCATAAGATTACTATTTATAGTTGTAGTATGGTGAAATATTCAATCTGTTGGGAGCAAGCTCAAACATGAGAAGTTAGCGGGTTAGCACATATAATTCATGAAATAAGAAAGAAACCAAACACGACATCATCATAACATCAGATAGAGCTAAAACAAGTTATTTGCACCCTATAATACTTGTTTGATTTGCTCTTTTAGATTGATTGTGCATGTGCTCTCCCAAACACAAATGGAGTGGATATCCAATGCAATGCAACTATGAAATACAAGATTGGAACAATGAAGAAATTCAAGAGATAGTATGAGGAACTAGTCTCAAATTCTCTAAAAGATAATTTGAACTAGCTATGGAAATGATATGCAACATGCAAGATAGAAATTATGATTCATTATCCATTATCCTAGCATGTAATTTCTAAATGATTTAAACATGAAACTAGAAAATGAACTCCTAACATTAAAATAGCATGATAACAATCCAAAATGAGAGATATGAAAATGCAAGAGGAGAAGGCCTCTATTTATAGATTGTTGGGATAGAAGAGGAGGGGTTGAATGAGGTGGCACCTATGTGGAATCCACATAAGGGCCACATAAGGGACACATAGGCTTGAAGGGATGGCTAGTTTGAAGTCAAATATAGCGTTAATGTTTGAGTGGCTCAAGAATTCCAAGTGGAGGGACAAAGGAGTAAAGAGCTTTTAAGAGGAATGGGTGACCATTTTGGAGAGAATTATCACACATGGGTGAGCATTCCATTAGCCTTAAAAGGGTTAGGATTCACCTTTTTAAGTATGATCAGAGGATAATTAGGTAGGGAAGTATGCTTAGGAAATGAGGTAATGGGAGTAGAGTAGGAATAGGGTAGGTCTCTCTATTGGATTAATAGGTCTCTAGGTAGGGTTTAGATTATAATTCAAATTAGATTTGAATAAATCCTAGCTTAGAAGAATTATGGATATGGAGGATTTTTAAGAAATATGAATTTATTAAAAAGGGGGATTTTGTGAAGAAAATGCATTTAAATAAAATACATTAGGATAGCATTTAGATTATTGATAAATACTGGCAATGAAACTATTTAATTGATTAAATTAAATAGTTAGATGAATAAAAGGGAATTTAATATTAATATTTTTGGACATCTACATTTTGCCACTCTTTGACGTGGCATCGCAAGTGACGTTGCATCAAAGACAAGAAAATAAGTTACCCCAGAGGAAGAGGGTTTATAGGAGTCGGGCCGAGGCGATGACGATATAGGGTTGTGCCCCCTCGAGAAAAGAATACAACAATGTTAGTGTTGTGAGATTTTCTCAAAAAAGGATGCAACGGGAATAAGGAAGGGAGAGAAGGTAATAAATAGAAGCCTTCTGAAATGCAAGCATGAGTGAAACTAAGAATGAAGATGCAATTACAAAATGAAATGCAACTAACGAGCCTTGGGGATCCATTTGTGTAAAAAATATGGAGATCACATTCAATTTTGATATTGCAAAAGGAGGTATGCATCATGTGTTAGAAAACATAGATGAGAGGATTCCTTTGCATAGACTAGACGTGTAAACAAAAGCACACTACAAAAGATGAATGTATCAGTAGCTACCAATCATAATGCACCAAGATATAGCAGATCGAGGTAGTGGTGAGTAGGTTTAAACTGACACAAAAAGATAAAATCAATAAAGAAGGCCTCATGACCAAGAAGTCATTCAGTCCAAAGTTCTTGCCATGAACAAGATTGATGTGATGAAGGATTTGATAAGCCGACGCCGGAAGGATGCATCCTGACGGGAAAGGATTGGATTTGATTTGATTAAAAGATATTCACTAGCAAAAGTTGTGAACAAAATGAGGAGCAAGGATAGTCGGTCGCAAAAAATTGATTTGGTGAAAAACATGATTGCAGTCGCAAGAGTCAAAATGTCACTGAAAATTGAAAAATTGAACGATGTGGAAAGAAGGAAGGGTTTATTGCAAGACTTTGGATGATTTTTGTTTTTTTTGAATTTTTTGCAATTTTTGATTTTTTTTGGATTTTTGCAATTTTTAAATGTTTTTGGATTTTTCAGGGCATTTGGAGTGTACAACGAGCATAACAATACAAAAATATACAAGCAGAGGAAGAAAATGGAGCGGGAAATTTTTTGGAGAAAATGGGGGGGCTATAAGAGGGGCGGGAGGGCTAAAAGAAGGTCATTTGTGAATAGTGATTGGATGAGAAAAGATCTTTAGAGAGAAATTATGGCTAACTAGAGGATGAAGGGGTAGTTGGGAGAGCGTGTTTGGACCCACGAGAGGCCTGCAGAGCGGCCAGTACTAGTGAGTAACTCAACCGAGACCTTGCTTTTACTTTTTTCTAAGTTTGTAATGTGTTCGGGTTGGGTTAGGGGGTCATAAATGCGGGTAGAAAGCTTGGCAGACTAGAGACGCCGATTCTCAAACTGACGTTTGCAAAGACGTTGATCCCCAGATCGACGTCTTTGCAAACGTCAGTCCTTGAACCAGCGTCTTCGAGGATGTCAGTTCTAAACTGGTGTCTTCAAAGATGCCAAACCTGGATCCGCATCTTCAAAGATGGGGGTCTGGGTAGAAAATAAGCGGAGACGCCGGTTGAAGAACCAACATTTCTGACTAAACTGACATCTGCACCAAAAAGGGCAGACACCTAGGGGGAGGGAAAAGGAAGGACCCAGCGGGGGCCAGGGATGGGTCAGAAATAGACCTAGAAACATGATGCATGCCCCATTCAGGGAGGGGCTAGGCTAGAAGTAGAGGAAAGAAGTTATTGACATGGTGGATTTTGGATTTTGGATTTTGCAGGAGCAGTTCCCACCATTGGGATCTCGGGAGTATTGGCCACCAACTATGGAGTTGGAGGGTCAGCTGACAACTGGGGATCGGGGGCTGCTAGCAACTCTGGGATTGGACTATATGCCTCGATGGCCTAGGCTATAGGCATACAATGGGATGATGATCACCTTGATCGACCGGTGGCACAGCGACACCACTACTTTTCATTTGCCGACTAGGGAGGCTATGATCACTCTGGAGGATGTGCAGAGGATTCTATAGATACTGATTTGAGGACTGGTGCCGCAGTATAGACTAGAGGATAATGACCACTATATGGAGATAGCATTCAAGAGGCCCATGAGGAGGATACCCACATACAGGACACGGATGCCCTAGCAGCCGACAGTTGATAGGAGGTTGAGGAGGCTTGTGCTATTTTTGGCTAGATTGATTGGTGTATAGAAGTTGGAAAGCTTAGCCGGTCATGGTTTTGGTATGGGATGGTCTCGGGCATTGGCAGGGATGTTGGAGGAGGGGAAAACCTACTACTGGGGATACATTGTCTTGGGACAGTTGTATCATGATCTACACATGGCTGCGAACCGCAGAGTATGCAACATGGGCACTAGGGTGACATTGCTATTAGTATGGGTGTGGGAGCACATTTCCATGTTCTGAATGATGAGAGTATAGGAGGCTCGACAGCTAGGAGAGCCCTATGCATGCAGATATATATTGTCTCTGAGATACACCTCTGTGGGTCAGACTGCATACTGGCAACGATTGTTAGACAAGATCCAAGTTTTTTGTTGGACCCCATACAGACTATGCAAGCCCTAAGGAGCGATGGACTAGAAAACAGGAGTAGAGGATGGTTTTGAGGATTTTATATACCTCTCTTATGTTTAGAAGGATTTTTTTTTACTAGGGAGGACCATCCACTAGATAGAGAGGTACAGGCCATCACAGGTCATGAGGTAGTTCAGATTGCAGTAGGGGGTGGTGGCAGAGGATGATTTACATCCTCATGTCACCAGGGAGGCTGGAGTGTGGGGGAGATACACTAATGCTCTGATAGTTAGGGTTGTAAGGAGGATGATGGTATGGATAGAATAAATGGCGAGGCCCAACATAGTAGATGCAACGATGACTGTAGAGTATGCAACATGGTGGGTCACACATACACACCTCTACATCTGACAGACCCAGTACAGGTGGTGGCCCATGAGTAGCCTACAGGGAATATGGAGGTTGATGATGGGATAGTTGTAGGAGATGCCCCTGAGACCTCAGCAGTAGGGCAAAGGAGACCACAACAGAGACGGGTCCGACCACAGACGGAGGTGCAGGCAGAGGGTGGACAGGATGAGGGGTCACATGGGCCACTAGGAGATGGACATGATCAGGCACCTCAGGTGTCGATACAGGGACAGGTTCAAGCATATCAAGTGCCAGCACATGTACATGTACCACAGGGGCCAGAGGGGCCACCAACAGGATATGTGTCATAGGAGACACATGATACTATCGTCGTAGGGCGAGACAGTCTACAGACTGAGTGTGTGAGGTTAGAGGGACTGCTGGAGATGACACAGGTATTAGAGGCCAGTCTACTGATAGAGATTACCCAAGTACAGGGATTATTAGTGGCAAAGACAACATGGGTAGACAGGTCCGAGGGTGCACTTGACACCCTACAGGGTAGAGTGGACTCGGGCGAGTTCTTGATGGTGGACTTGACCCAAGATGCTGCTAAGATACGGACAGAGATAGGGACACTAAAAGATCATTTGGGTATCCTCACAGAGCATATGGAGTAGACCACATAGCAGATTAGTGCATTGACCTTGGAGAGGGATTCAACATAGAGGCGCGCCGAGACATATAAGACTAGGCAAGACATCGCTAGACAGGTGGCTAGTGTAGGTGGTATGGGTCACGTGATGGCAGAGGCTTTTGTAGCTCATAGGGATGCAGCCAAGGCAGGTAGGGAGGCAGCCCACTATCGAGCACTATACCATGACTTAGTTCCTAAGGGCTAGAGACAGGTATTGACAGAGAGGTCTTGGTCACAGAGCACAGGTCGGGCATCTGCATCTCAGGGATCAGTGGGGTTGCCACCACGGGCACCGCTAGGAGGGGGATCATCATAGCCACCAGCATGATCAGATCAGAGAATTTTTGTGACACACATTTTTGTATTTTGAGATGAGATGCACATGTATATTAGCACCTAGGTACATTGTGATGTATTTATTGATGACAGACACTGTACTCATGATTTTATATATGTGATGGGCGATTGATGATTCTATTACTCTATGATGTATGATGCTCATGCTTTTGATTTATATGATACTATGATGCATATGCTTATATGAGTACTGACATTGATGCTTGTAGGATGTGATGTTTTATGATTATGTATATACAGGATGAGATGTTTAGATGCATGTACCTAGATGTATGTTTATATATAGTATTTTTGATGTAATATAAAGGATGCATTTAATATGCTTATGAATGTTTTTATGATGTAATATTTGTAAATGCAATGATCCTAATGAAAATGTAGGTATGTAGTGGATGCAATGGGACTCATGTTTTTGGTGTGTGTCACATTCAACTGATGAACCAGACAGGCAGACTATAAAGGAATAGGCAAGGAAGCTTAGCATGATGGTGGCTTAGAGTGTTAGTGTGATAGTGAGAAGACTGGACACGTCATGAATATACAAGGACAAAAATGAGAAATTAATTATGTACAAAGGTTGTTGTCGAGACTTGATTGGATCTTGTTGTTTGATGTGTGCGATAGTGTTGGAACACCCAGGGAATATGGGTAATGCTGAGGTTTGTGGGGAAGTGATGATGGAGATGGAGGGGAGTGAGATTTTGATAGATAATGGAATGGTCCACTATGTGTGATGCCTATTTCAAGGTTTTCATCACTCATACTTGTCCAAGGTGCCTGACTGCCAAGTTTTCATCGTTGGACAAAATTTTTCTCTTTATTATTCTTTTTTATTTTGATTTTTTTGATGTTTTTGATGTTGTCCAAGCACCTTTTTGCCAGGTTTTCATCAGGACAACCATTTTTTTAGCTTCTTTTTTTGAGATTTTTTAAGATTGTTTTACATTGTTTTATTGTACTTTTTTTAGGACTTTTTATACTTTTTATGGATTTTTTTAAATAACTAGAATCAATAACCAACTATCAGGCATAGAAGCACCTTAGATGAATGATGTTGATAGCATCATTCAAGGGTTCTCCTTCAGGAGTGGAGAGTTGATATGCCCCAGAACTGAAGCTTGCAGTGATAATGTATGGGCCTTACCAGGTAACCTCAAACTTACCTTTCTTTTCTCGATTAGTACCCACTTTTTTATTTTCCTTTAGCACAAAGTCCCCTACCTGGAACTGGCATGGGTAGACTTTCTAGTTATATTTTTTCTTGAGCCTATTTTGATAGACAATCAGGTGATCATAGGCTTGCTAGCGCTTTTCATCTAGTAGATCAAGTTGCATGAGTCTTGCTACTTAGTAATCTTCATCATCAATCAAGCCTCTCAGTGATAATTGGAGGGATGGTAGTTCAACCTCAATTGGTAAGACATCTTCAACACCGTAGACTAGGGAATATGGAGTGGTGCATGTAGGAGTGTGGTATGAAGTGTGATATGCCCAGAGGGCAGGGTTGATTTGGAGATGCCAGTCATGGCCAATATCATTGCCAACCTTATTTAGGATTTTGAGGAGGGTTTTGTTAGCTACCTCAACTTGGCCATTACCTTGAGGAAAATATGGACTGGAGAAGCGGTGATTGATATGCAGCCAAGCACACAGATCATTGATGTGTTGATTTTCAAATGGTTTTTTGTGATCTGTGAAGATAGTAAAGGGTATGCTGAAATGACAAACGATATGGTAGAGGATGAATTTGGATATCTGGACACCTGTAGTGAGTGTCAGAGGAATTGCTTCAACCCACTTTGTAAAGTAATCCATTGCTATTATTATGTATTTGTGGCCTTCAGAAGAGAGGGGGTAATCTTACCAATGAGGTCAAAACCCAAACAAGAGAAAGGCCAAGGGGGCGCAATAGGATGGAGGTCTTATGTAGGAGCATGGATCAAATTGGCATGTTGTTGACAAGGTAAGCACTTCTTGACGAACTCACAAGCATCATGTTCCATTGTAGGCCAATAGTATCTTGTTCATAAAAGTTGCTTGGCTAGGACCATGCCACTCATGTGGGCACCATAGATTCTAGCATGTACCTCTTGTAAATCCTGGGTGGCCTCATTTTCATCTAAACACATAGAGAGCACATTGTGATAGCCTTGACGATAAAGGGTGTTGGCTATGAGGGTGTAGCAGGAAGCTCTGCGAATAAAGTTTTGGCATTGGGTCAAGGTGAGATGAGGAAATATGATACCATTTTGTAGATAGGCCTAGATATCATGGTACCATGGGGACTGGGGACCAACCAAGACACATACACAATTTGATTCATCATTATCATAAGAGGGAGCATGAAGTTTCTCAACCAAGAATTTGTATTGTGTAGACTCATGAGGAAGCTCTAAGAGGGAGCCAATTGTGGCCATTGTGTCAGCAGCCTTGTTATGTAAGCATGGTACTTGTGTTATCTACAAGTGGAGGAAATGTTCTTTCATATTGTCAACCATCTCCTTAAATGGCATCAGTTTGTCGTATTTGGTTTGATACTCATCGAGGAATTGTTTGATGATGAGTTGGGAATCACCAAAGACATGTATATCTATGATGTTCCATTCTATAGCCATATGGAGTCTTGCAACTAGTGCCTCATATTTTGCAATGTTGTTCATGCAGGGAAATCCCAATTTGAATGACATAGGGATATAGTCACCTTGTGGTGTGATGAAAATTATTCATTCCCCTGCACCATGGGCTGTGTAGGGTCCATCAAAGTAGAGTTTCCAAGTGGGTTACTCTTCTATCATGTATAAATGCTCATCTTGAAATTTTGTGATCAAAACGTATGCGTCCACCAATGGCGCTTCTGCTAGCTGATCTGCGATGACCTGACCTTTAATGGCTTTTCTATCTACATATTGAATATCAAACTCGCTTAACAACATAACCCATTTTTCCATTTGACCTGTGAGAGTAGTCTTGGAGAGTAGGTACTTGAGAGGGTCCACTTTTGAAATGAGCTTGGTTGTATGACTAAGCATATAGTGGTGAAGTTTTTGAGTGGAAAAAACCACTGCCAAAAATGCTTTTTCCATAGGGGAATAATTGAGCTCATAACCTACCAAAGTCTGACTGATGTAATAAATAGCTCTTTCTTTGCCTTCATCATCCAAATAAGCAAGGAGTGCTCCCAATGATATTGTAGTAGTAGAAATATACAGGTTGAGTGGTCGGCTGGGTACATGTGGTACCAAGATAGGTGGATTAGCCAAGTATTCTTTGAATTTTTCAAAACTCTTCTCACACTAAGGATCCCATTTGAAAGTGTTATCCTTTCACAGGAGTCGAGTAAACAGTTGGCACTTTTCTGCTAACTGAGAGATAAAATTACGCACATATTGTAACTTTCCTTGGAGGCTACACAGTTGTCGGAGTGTTTTTGGTGGAGGCATTTCTATGATAGATTGTACCTTTTTTGGATCTATTTCAATACCTCTTCTGGATACGATGAATCCAAGGAGATTTCCTGATGTGACCCTGAAGACACATTTCTTAAGGTTGAGCATTAGGTAGTAGTGTCCAATACTATCAAAGATGCATTCCAAAACATCTAGGTGATCTTCCCTTTTAACTGATTTTGCCAAGATATCATCTACATAGTCTTCAAGGATCTTGTGAATCATGTCATGAAAAATGACTGTCATGGCCCTCTAATAGGTTGCCCCAGTGTTCTTCAAGCCAAATGGCATAATATTATAGCAGATGGTGCCCCAAGGGGTTGTGAATGCTATCTTATGCTGATCTTCTTCTGCAATAGAGATTTGATTATATCCAGAAAAACTATCCATGAGTGACAACATCCCATGTCCTGCTGTGAGATATACTATCATGTCTATGTTTAGTAGTGGGAAATCATCCTCGGGACATGCCTTGTTGAGATCTCAAAAGTCGGTACATATCCTGATTGATATGTCAGGTTTAGACACTGGCACCATATTGGAGATCCATTCAGAGTAGTCAATGGCACAGATGATTTTGGCTTGGATTAACTTCTCTAGCTTTTTTTTGATAAGTAGTGCCACTTTGGGGTGCATCTTTATGAGATTTTGTTTGACAGGTTTGATGTTTGGGTCCTGTTAGGGTTTTTTCTTGCTGAACCTTCAATTGATGCTTGAATATTTGATTAACTCTATGACTCCCAATATCTGAAAATAATGACTCAAGAAAGAGAAAACTCTAATTGATGAGGATTTATGATAATGTCTAGGGAAACTATGATCACCTCCTTTTTAGGTTCCACAACACCCAGGTAGGTATTACCTATATAAGATTTCTCTCTTACAGTATTAGTAAATGTGGATACTAATTTGCTTCCTTTTTACTATATTACCTTATAAATTACTCTGCATAAAACTGAAAACAACTTAACATAGAGTTTAACCATAAAAACTATTGAAATGATAACAACAGATAGTAGTGTTTTAAGGACATTCATCCTTCTTCCTTTTATAGTTCTCAGAACTTAGGAGGGGCAACCTATTTTAATCCTCTCTTAAGGGATTAGTAGAATGAATTATATATCTTGATACAATTGCTTAAACTTATATGTTTTGAATGTAAATGTGAAATATTTATATATTTTAAATTGCTTGGATGATGATAAACCACTTGACATATTCTAGACCAGTGCCTATCCTTGGGCTATAGAGTCAAAGATGCAAATCCACAGAAAAAGTAAATAAAGATACTATAGATTGCCTTACAACCTATATGCAACTTGAGTAAGATAACTTACAAATCACCCTGTCACTCCAACACTACTATATCAAATCCTCAAATATTGTTATACTCTCTGAAACTACTCACAAAACTTAGTTCTTTCCTTGAAAGAAACTTGTAAGTAATTAGATAGCTACCTTGTAACCAATATGTTTAAAATGCCTTACAGATTAAACATAAAAGAGCATACACAATAAGTAAAGAGACAACAACAATATAGAAGAGAAGTTGCACTGTATTTCATTTATATTCCTGCTTCATACATATAGAGACTAAAAGCTCAAAAACTCAGACAAAATTATGTAGTCTGGCTTATAATTATATTTCATCACCTCTTCAAATATTACAATAAGATCTATTTATAGGTTCAAACCATCTTGGAATCCTTAAGATAAGGATGCAACAAGCTTTGAATGGTTTAAGAAACCTAACCCTAAAAACTTAGAAAAAGACAAAAGACAAGAAAGCTCCAAGCGGTGGGAGGACAAAATTGAAACATGAAATCTAATTTTGTACTTTGTCCTTTTGTGAATGTTGGCACATTTGTTTTCATGTATTTAGGATAGTATCTGATAGTTGTAACAAGATTTAGTGACCGCCAATACAGGCTAACTTACACTAATCTTTTCAAGATTACTAACCTTCCTGTGCTCATAGATCAGGTGCCATGTGTCCTTTATTCTTCATCCATAACATCTAAATCAACTATGGCAGGATTCTTTTTAGGCTTTGTCATAATGTCCCATGCTGTCACATCCTCTTCCTTAGGCCACTCAAAATTTTGAATATTCTCTACTTGAGTCTTCTGCCTTTCCCACCTAGCATCTGTAATGCTTTTAATATCTGCAATGAATTTATTGTAGTTTGTTTCTACATTTATTTCCTCATCCAAATGCTTATTGAACCTCTCCATATCTAATTCTCCTTGTTCAAAGACATAAATGTCTTTATTAGGAAGTACACTATCAAACTCTGATCTCCATAACCCTAATGGCTTAATCTGATCATCTTCGGTTCTAATAAGGGGTATAAATCTACTATAATCTATCCCAAACATCTTTAACTTAGCATCAATTTGATTGCATTTTAGTTTGAAAAAGGATAAAGTGGCCCCAATCTTCTCTATCTCTGTACCAACCATGGTTACTATTTCTAGTAGATCTGATCTTAATGATTGTACTGATGCTAATCTCTCAAAAAGTGAAGCTCTTCCAGACCAAGTTGCAAAATAAGGATTCAAAATTGTCAAAAAGTTAGCCACTTTTGCTTGTAGGCTTGGCAACCTGCCATAAGCCCCATATACCACCTCAATCTTGTCTTTGATTGTGTCTACCCTATACTTCTAAATTGAAGCTAATGCTTCCAAAATCACATTGTTATGCTCTGTAACTCCCTGCTCTATTTCAACAAATATATCCCATGTATCTTATGTTTGGATCTCAACATCCACCACCTCTTTTGGCACAATAGGGGCAGGCTCTGTTATATCTAGAAATATTTTAGTAAGCTCATCTATGATCTTCTTTTGTTCATTAATTGTATTAATGCTTGCTCCCTATCCTTAACAATATCACTAGTGTCACTAGTGAGTTTCTGCAATTTGTCTGATAGTTGGCCTATTTTGCCTCATTGAGATGAGAAAAATGAGTCGTTACTTGGGCTATTTCCATATCCCCTATATTATCTAATGTCCATATGATTTTATTTCCCTCCATCTTCTCTTGAATGTTTAGAATAGATGGCTTTTAATCTTTAGGAGCCAAGCTCCACATTGAAAGTGCCTGAGATTTAGGGTTATACCCAAACCCTCTAATCATATCTCCAACCTAAGTTTTTGATGACAATTTAACATCAGGTTGTCTTCTTATCTGGTTTATTATGAATGCTAAAGCCAAGTCCCAGCCTTCCACAAATAACACTCCACTGGCCTTGACCAGTTGCCTTGCTTGCTCTGGTGTGATCTCCTCAGACTTAGGATCATAATCCTGCAGTGTTTGTAAGGCCTCTTGGGTGATTGAATCACCACCTTCCAATTGCAATGGTTTTCCAATTTGCTGTTGTTTGTTCCATATAAGGAAACCCTTGAATTCTCTAGTCTTAATAAAGTTGTCATCCTTAAGGAATTCCTCTTGATGCAAAAAGCTCTCATCTTTACATGATCTCAAAGGTAATTCCTTCTCTTCTTCTATATCCTTTTGGAGTTTCTTCCATGCCCTGATCTTTTTTCTTAATAAATGATCATATGGTCTATCTCTAGTTATTACGGCTCCAATTTTATCTATCCTCTTCTTCCTAGAAGGCTCCCCTATTTCTATCTTTTGTTTCTTTGCTGGGGGATCATTTGTCACTTCCTTTTCAGGGACCTCTGTCAGGTTAATGATGTCTTCCCCTTCTATCGCATACCGTAATGGAACTACTTGATAATCTAGATAGGCTTTGGGTGAAGGATAGTCCTGATCACTATCATCATCATATTTTGATTCTGAATTCTCTCTGTGGCCCTTTTCTGGTACCACTAGTGCTTCCTCTAACTGATTACACAAAAGAGAATGGTTCTCAATCATTGCATCTAGCCTTTTTAGATAAGGCATGTTAGGGTAGAAACCCCCAAACATCATCCCATTTCTCTTTACTTGCCTCTCCAAGTCCATAAGTTCATTAAATTTAATTGCTTTCCTGTCCACCTCTTCATCTTCCAAGATGTTTCTTATTAAATCCTCCTACATACATTCCTCGTGTACCTATGTGAAAGGGATAGTTGGTGTCAATAATTTCCTAGCACTAAGAATGAAACCCTCTGTATCAACAAATATTTGCAAGGAAACATTCATCCTGTAATAGTTCATCCAGGTGTTTACAGGATCTATAGCCTTCTTCTCAATAGTAAAATTAAAGATCCTAAACTACCTAGGGGTAAAAGTACCCTTCTTGTGTTGGGCTAAATGCTCCTTATCAACCAAAATGAGTTTCCTAATGAAATCCATTACAGCTATCCTCGGTGGTACATGAAATGGAAAAATGTGTAGAGGGTGGGGGCAACCATAGACCCTCATCTTTGTAAAGTTCTTTTCATAATAAAAATCTCCCCAATTATGGTCTCCTGGCCATTTGTCAAGGTATTGGCAAGGCCTCAATAGTTGAATTACCTTAACAGGCAATATGGTCTTATCAGCACCTAAACATTTAAGAATTAGATAAATTATCCAATTTTTAAAAGCACAAAACTCCTTCTCTTTGGATGTATAATTCAATAGTCTAAGCCAAAAATGAATAAGGTTGGCTTGACCATGATGAAACCTCTGTGGTTGCAACAACTGAAAATTCATTACTGGGAAATGATAATATAGGATCATATGCATAAGGACTGAGTAATTCAAAAACCTTGGGTAAGCCTTCTTAGCTTGTATATCCACAAAACCCTGGTGCACTTGGTCTATGATATACTAGACATAGTCATAGTTGGAAGTAGTATGGAAGCTCTGCATATCTAGTACCATCATTAAAATATCAGAGGTAATCCTCTTTGCTCCTACATCTTTCCCAAGCACCCTACATAGTGCATATGCTATGTATTTGATATAAAAATTCATATCTTTATAAAGATATGGGGCTGCTCATGGTAGGGGTACTATATACGATTTCATTCTATTGGGAACATGATGATCCTTAATCTCCTTGGAAACAATGACAGATTCACTAATGTATCTATTCTCTAAACTCTTCAAATTTATTTCAGCAGCCATAGGGTAATATACATTGAAAGCCTTTATAAAAGTATTTTGGTCCAAGGTGAGAAAGGGGTTCCCATCATCCCTCTTAATGGTTTTTGTCAAGGGATCATATCTAATGGATAATTCTAGTATGAAATCTACATCAACAAAGATGTCAGGAACTATCAACCTAGCTAATCCATAGGTCTAAGGGTTTGAGATAGGAATGGGCTCATCACTATTTTAAAAGAAATAATTAAAAAGTGAATATCTTGATGACCCTGGTGTTTTTGCATCTCTAATATAAGCCATATCATCAACCAAAGTGTTGGCACTTAACTTTCTATTTTGGCTTGACCTTGGCAGCAAAGTGAGAAACTCCTTTGAATAGTTCCTCTTTCCCTTCGATTCATCATCAACATCATCATCTCTTCCACTAGTGGATGCCATACTTTGTGTTTGGCTCATCTTTCTTTTCTTTTCTATTCTCAGGCCTTATCACTGATATTGAAACAAAATCTAATTGCAAACCCTCACCACCAACTATGAAAACCTGTACAGTTCTAAACTCAGCCACTAAAAACATTGTAAATTGTACTCTCTGTCAAAATTTTGAATCACTAAATCACCTTTTGAATTCTCCAATTGTTGGAAAACCAACTCTTCACTCTGAGAAATTGGAAACTGGTAAAATGAAATGAGAATGGACAAGTATACTTATAACTGAGAATTCAATGCATATGTCTCTTCAAACTTGGCGAACTTACAATTCTGTTATTTCTGCCATTATTTTCACATACTGTGACATCAATTTCTGGTTCTATTCATGGCATTCAAACTGTCAGGCAATCAATTTTTGATGAGTGTTTTTGAAAATAAAACCTTATAAAATTTGAAATGAAATCACGATCAAATCTTATTAGCCACATTAACTTATATTACGGCTACTTTTTCCATCTGTCAAATATTTAAAATGTGATTGGTCATCAACTGTCTATGATGGCGTTGTAGAAAAGTATTTATTTTACTCAAGTTAACATCTAGTGACCCAGCCATTGAATAATCTCCTTGTTGCTTAATGTTCTTACTAACTACAGTCTCTTCAAGAAACTTATCAAATGTTATAGGATCAACCATTAGATCAACAGTTGTCATGATGTTGCTTAATCTTTAACTTAACCCTTCATCTTACGGAGACATCGCGACAAAGAACTTTTTCTAACTATTCTTTTACCTTGGGTTACATCTGGAGACTTAGCGACTATGAAATCTCTATGTCGCCTGATCATTTTCTTAACTCATGTTTAATCCAGAGACAACGCAACTAAACACATTAGTCTCTTAATCGTGTGATTACATTATCTTTTAAATTTACATCTGGAGATAACGTGACCACCGTTGATCTCACATTTCTTAGCATTTGACAGTTTTTGTTGTCTCGTGACCTTCATTACAAACCCTAATTCTTCATGAGACTTAGTGACAACTGAACATGTGTCTCATCTTTTCCTCTTGTCTCTTAATCGCTTAATACCTTTTTACTTTTCAATCTTATCAAGCAACCAAACGACTACCATCAGATCATATCCCCATCTAATGGTTGTTAATGAATCTCTTGATCATTAAATTAACCCATCTTTCATCTAGAGACCTAGCGACAACACCTTATTTAATCTGACATCTGACCCCTAGTTTATTTACAGATTTAACGACCATTGAATCTCCTTGTCGCATGATAATTTCTAAACCATAGTTATAATCAGGAAACCTCCTGACTACCGTTAGATTAAAACTCTAATCAATGGTTGTCGCTAAATTTCTGGTTCTTTCACTTAACTCACTTTTGATCATGAGACTTGGTAACAACGGTGAAACCTTAACTTATAAACTTAACTCATAACCATGAGTTTCATCAGGGGACAATGCGACTATGTAGTCTCAAAGTCGCGAAACAAAATAACTAATTCTACTTTGATCAGGAGACAATGCGACTGCCATCAGATCATAACTTAAAATCAATGGTCCACATTAAATCTCAGCACCATTTTGGCATATTCCATTTTATCAAGAGACTACGCAACCAAGGCTTTTCGCCAAGTCTTCAAATCATAAAGAATATTTGGTTTTTCTTTTGAGACTTGGCGACTGAGAAATAAGCATATGCACATAATACTCAACTTAAGTCATGAAAAAGGTAACATAAAAATAGAACTATCTTAGGAAATTTAGGGCTTAATGCATTTTCAATGAAAATGACCTAAGTATTTAGGGTTTTATGACCTTTATGAAGATATTTAAGGCTAGAGAAATACTTGCAGAAGTATGAAAACAACTTCCAATATGAATTTTGACCTTATGAGCAAAAGAATGACAAACACTTCAAAAAATTTCAGGGTAAACACCAAAATAGGAAATACAACCAACAGTGGCTCTATTTGAGGATGTCTAAACACAAGTTTATGACAAGAATCTCTGAATCGCTAGTTGCAGACCTTTTATTTGACACAGACTAAACTACTACTGAAGGAAAACACACAATAGAAAGGAACTATACACAGTACAATACATATTTACTTGTGCATAAAACTTTATTTTCTAGTTGAAGAAAGGCTTCAGAAATTGCCCATGCACTAGCAACTCATACTCTTCATCATCCATGTTCTTTAGAATTGTTCAGGCTTAGAATTGTCACCCTAACTCAGGCATTAGGGCTACATGACAATTCCATCCTCACAATGGAAACTTCCTCCAGCTGTGGGTGAACTATGGATGAGGAAGAGTCTCCAGATTCTAGGCCGGATCCTATTTGATTCGGGATATCACCTCCTGATTTGAAACTTGATAGGGAAAAGGGAAAAAGGATTAAAAATGAAAGGGAAAATGGGGTCATACACCAAGAATGTATTCAGACTTTTGATGGAAAGATAAAATAGTAACTCCACCTCATACATCAAAGGTTTAGTACTTCAAATCTCTGTTCAACATATAGGCTGACAGATTTCACTACTAGGGTTAAAACCACAAATAGCTCAAACAGTCAGCAAACATACATTTTCATACAAGGTTTTTAAATAATTGATCACCCTAGTAAGGAATATAAATGCACTCACTTCTCTTGGATAACAATGAAAATAACACTTGGGAAGAAAGATGAAACAGGATCATAGAATCAAAACTCCACATGTACGAGCCAATGAAACATCTGCTTTATTCTCCACCAAAATCAGACAAAATGTGATTACAAACATGAATCCAAGACACTAAGGAACAATAAGCTCACTTTGCCTTCTTTTCCAAAATCTGCAACCTCAATGGATACAAAATGCATAAAAAAGGTCTATAGGATCAAACAGTTCACTGAAAGCACCTCTTTTCTAAATTCTGAACTCCCTTACCATGAAAATGAAGGTCCACTAAATAGCCCACATGGCTAATCTCAAAAATGAGATTTCCCTCCAAAAAGACCCTCTCAAACAGATAGATCATCCCCAAATTAAAGGCCAAAATGATGCCTAAAATCAAGCCTAACAAC
>MU227519.1:5546744-5585636 GCA_018584345.1 Thuja plicata
TTAATTTTAGTAATGTAAAATCGTTAGACATAGTTTATTTAATTGTATAGTGTAGTTGGAAACTTTAAGTTCTATATGGAAAATATGTATGTTTGCTATTATGTTACGGAGTTAATTCTTTTGTTATTAAAATCATGAAATTTTATTTAGATAAAGTTTATTTATTGTATAGTTAGTATTGAATTACAGCTGTAGTTTCTATGTGAAATACTTAGATAGATGTTAATGTCAATTAATTAAAGTATGTTGCCTATGCGTGTTGAAAGGTCAGAGATCTATGTGAATTTTCTAATTGAGATCAATTTAATATTTATCAAGAAATTTAAGGACTATAGTTTTGGAAAATTGTATAACGAGGTTTAATTGTGGTTAGAGGAATAAGGTTTAGATTTGTTTTTTTGTTATTGAATTTGTATCTAGTGGTTAATGGTCGAAAGTAAATGGGGACTAGAATTTATCGAATAAGTTGTAACTAAGGTTAGAAAACTAAATGACTTCAAAGACAACCCTCACTGTGTTAATACATTACTTCCAATGCATCACTATTTGTGGTTTTCTCTTGTGTATAACAAAAAAAAAAATTGTATGTGTGTTTTGCCCTAGTTTTGGGCATGACATTCTAGTTCCTTTAGGTTACTCCTACTAAACCTTGAATCATCTCTTCTATTTAGTTGACCAGACACCCTTCTATTCATCTCAATATTTACTACTATCTTGTAAGCATCAGTGAGTGTTCTAGGATTCTTATCCCTAAGAGCATAACCCATTTTTTAATCAAAAGCATTTGAATAGGTTTCTAGACATACCTCTTCATCCAGCTTTATTTTCTGAAACAATTTATGCATTGCTCTTTGGAATCTAATATTGAACTTGGTGACCTCTTAATTATAATTCTTTTTGATGTTATTGAACTCATTCAGCAAGAACCCTTTATTTGTCTTATCACCATATTGATCTTTAAATAACTCAATTAATTCATCCATGGAAGCAACAGAGCCATTAGAAAGACTTCTAAACCATTCTCTAGCATCCTCTACTAGAGACTGAACAAAAATCTTCATCAACACATCTTCAGGTGTAATATTCAAATCATCAACAAAATCAATGAATTTTCATAAGTGTGCTTCACAAGAGATGACATTATTACCTACAAATTTTTGGAGCTTTTCTCCCACATCACCTACATTTTTTGGAAATGTATTTGGGTATCCAGGAATTCCAATGAAATTAAATTCCTTATACCTTTCCAGATTCAATGGTTTCCTTTGGAAATTATCAGTCTCCTTGAAATTAGTAGCTTTTTTTTTGGAAGATGTTGTGTTCTCAATTCCAACATAAGAATATTTGGAAGACTGCAAAAAATCAATTTTCTTTTTCATTTCTATTATTGCAGCTTCCATCTGAGCCTTTTCTAAATCTTTTCCATGGCTTCTTTTTCTATCCTTAGCCTCTCAATATCAATATCCAATTTGGACATCTTCTTTGTTAAGGGCTTCTGAACTTTAGGTTCTTCAGGTTTTCTTTCTATGACCTTTCGTTTACCTCTGTCTTTAACATTTTGTGAACTAGAAGCTCTATGAGCATTGGGTATCTCTTGGTCCTTTTGAGACCTCTTTGTATTTTTTGTAGTTTGATGTCTTGAGGATCTTCTTTTAATTCTATTAACCTCCTTATGCTCATGATTTTTCTTTCTAAACTCTTTTTCTCTTTTCATCTGCCGAATAAGGGCAAGATGTTTCATGATGAGTCTTTCTTCCTGATCAAGTTCATCAGAAGGGATTTCCTCAGATTTTGAACTTATAGTATCTGTCCCTTCTCTTTCACTTGAAGTGGAGGTATTTTAAAGTGTTTCTAATCCTCTTTCTACAGCTTCTTCATATTCTAAAGTATTTCCATCATGATTAGACTGATTACTACCTTCCTCTTTCCTAGTATTACTTTATTTTCCTCTTGGAGGAGTTTCATCTATATTGGCTTGGTTTCTTTTCTTCCTCCAAGAAATATCCATTTTTGAGGATGATGGGATTCAACCATCTAATGAAATTTATGGATTATTTCTCATTCTAGACCTAGTATTCATACTGAAAGATATACTACTTGAAACTAATCACAGAGATTTCACTTTTAGAGTCGCCAGCCACACTTGGGAATAATGAATACTATTAGAATGACTTATGCAATAATGACTATAAACTTAAAGCACCTCTTGGAGCTCAAGCATACATTATTGGCTTCCTTTTCAAATTTTACCCAAACTCCCCAGTGGAGTTGCCAATTTGTTAGGCGAATCGGATGGGCTAACTCAACTGAAACTAGTTTCGAAGATTTGAATTGATGCACTAGAGATTCTAGGACAACTTTAAATATAATTGATTATATCATTCCCCAGTAGAGTCACCAATTTGTTAGGGTTTTTTCTTACTGAACCTTCAACTGATGCTTGAATATTTGATTAACTCTACGACTCCCAATATTTGAAAATAATGACTCAAGCAAGAGAAAACTTTAATTGATGAGGATTTATGATAATGTCGAGGGAAAATATTATCACCTCCTTATTTTTAGTTTCCACAACACCCAGGAATGTATTACCTATATAAGATTGCTATCTTACAGTATTAGTAAATGTGGATACTAATTTGCTACCTTTTTACTATATTACCTTATAAATTACTCTGCATAAAACTGAAAACAACTTAACACAGAGTTTAACCATAAAAACTATTGAAATAATAACAACAAATAGTAGTGTTTTAAGGACATTCAACCTTCTTCCTTTTATAGTTCTCAAAACTTAGGAGGGGCAACCTATTTTAATCCTCTCTTAAGGGATTAGTATAATGAATTGTATATCTTGATACAATTGCTTAAACTTATGTGTTTTGAATGTAAATGTGAAAGATTTATGTATTTTAAATTGCTTGGATGATGATAAACCACTTGACAGATTCTAGACTAGTGCCTATCCTTGGGCTATAGAGTCAAAGATGCAAATCCACAAAAAAAGTAAATAAAGATACTATAGATTTCCTTACAACCTATATGAAACTCAATTAAGATGCCTTACAAATCACCCTGTCACTCCAACACTATTGTATCAAATCCTAAAATATTGTTATACTCTCTGAAACTACTCACAAAACTTAGTTCTTTCCTTGAAAGAAACTTGTAAGTAATTAGATAGCTACCTTGTAACCAATATGTTTAAAATTCCTTACAGATTAAACATAAAAGATAATACACAATAAGTAAAGAGACAACAACAATATATAAGAGAAGTTGCACTGTATTTCATTTATATTCCTGCTTCATACATATAGAGACTAAAAGCTCAAAAACTCAGACAAAATTTTGTAGTCTGGCTTATAATTATATTTCATCACCTCTTCAAATATTATAATAAGATCTATTTATAGGTTCAAACCATCTTGGAATCCTTAAGATAAGGATGCAACAAGCTTTGGATGGTTTAAGAAACCTAACCCTAAAAACTTAGAAAAGGACAAAAGACAAGAAAGCTCCAAGTGGTGGGAGGACAAAATTGAAGCATGAAATATGATTTTGTACTTTTTCCTTTTATGAATGTTGGCATGTTTGTCTACATGTATTCATGATAGTATCTGATAGTTGTAACAAGATTTAGTAACCACCAATACAGGCTAACTTACACTAATCTTTTCAAGACTACTAACCTTCCTGTGCTCATAGATCAGGTGCCATGTGTCCTTTATTCTTCATCCATAACATCTATATCAACTGTGACAAGCTTCTTCCTCTTGGGCTTTGTCATAATGTCCCATGCTATCACATCTTCTTCCTTAGGCCACTCAAAATTTTGAATATTCTCTAGTTGAGTCTTCTGCCTTTCCCACCTAGCATCTGTAATAAATAACACTCCACTGGCCTTGACCAGTTGCCTTGTTTTCTCTAGTGTGATCTCCTCAGACTTAGGATCATAATCCTGTAGTGTTTGTAAGGCCTCTTGGGTGACTGAATCACCACCTTCCAATTGCAACTATTTTCCAATTTGCTGTTGTTTTTTCCATATAAGGAAATCCTTGAATTCTCTAGTCTTAATAAAGTTGTCATCCTTAAGGAATTCCTCCTGATGCAACAACCTCTCATCTATACGTGATCTTAGAGGTAATTCCTCCTCTTCTTCTATATCCTTTTGGAGTTTCTTCCCTTCCCTGATCTATTTTCTCAATAAATGATCATAGCGTCTATCTCCAGTTATTAGGGCTCCAATTTTATATATCCTCTTCTTCTTAGAAGGCTCCCTTATTTCTATCTTTTGTTTCTTTGGTGGGGGCTCATTTTTCACTTCCTTTTTAGGGACCTCTATCAAGTCAATGATGTATTCCCCTTCTATTTCCTACCGTAATGGAACTACTTGGTAATCTGGATAGGCATTGGGCGAAGGACAACCCTGATCACTGTCATCATAATATTCTGATTCTGAATTCTCTTTGTGGCCCTTTTCTGGTACCACTAGTGCTTCCTCTAACTGATTACACAAAAGAGTATGGTTCTCAATCATTGCATCCAGCCTTTTTAGATAAGGCATGTTAGGGTAGAAACCCCCAAAATTTATCCCCTTTCTCTTTACCTGCCTCTCTAGGTCCATAAGTTCATTAAATTTAATTGCTTTCTTGTCCACCTCTTCATCTTCCAAGATGTTTCTTATTAAATCCTCCTCCATACATTCCTCATGTACCTTTTTGAAGGGGATAGTTGGTGTCAATAAGTTCCTAGCACTGAGAATGAAACCCTCTGTATCAACAAATCTGTGCAAGGAAACATTCATCCTGTAATGGTTCACCCAGGTGTTTACAGGGTCTATAGCCTTCTTCCTAATAGTAAAATTATAGATCCTAAACTGCCTAGGGGTAAAAGTACCCCTAATGTGTGGGGCTAAATGCTTCTTATCAACCAAAATGAGTTTCCTGATGAACTCCATTGCAGCTATCCTTAGTGGTACATGAAATGGAAAAATGTGTGGAGGGTGAGGGCAACCATAGACCCTCATCATTGTAAAGTTCTTTTCATAATAAAAATCCCCCCAATTATGGTCTCCTGGCCATTTGTCAAGGTATTGGTAGGGCCTCAATAGTTTAACTACCTTAACAGGCAATCTGGTCTTATCAACACCTAAACATTTAAGAATTGGATAAATTATCCAATTTTCAAAAGCACAAAACTCTTGCTCTCTGGATGTATAATTCCATAGTCTAAGCCAAAACTGAATAGGTTTGGCTTGACCATGATGAAACCTCTGTGGTTGCAACATCTGACAATTCAATACTGGGAAATTATAATATAGGATCATATGCATAAGGACTGAGTAATGCAAAAACCTTTGGTAAGCCTTCTTAGCTTGTATATCCACAAAACCCTGGTGCATTTGGTCTATGACATACTGGATATAGTCATAGTTGGAAGTAGTATGGAAGCTCTGCATATCTAGTACCATCATTAAAATATCAATGGTAATCCTCTATGCTCTTGCATCTTTCCCAAGCACCCTACATAGTGCATATCCTATGTATTTGATATAAAAATTCATATCTTTATAAAGATATGGGGCTGCTCTTGGTAGGAATACTATATACGATTTCATTCTCTTGGGAACATGATGATCCTTAATATCCTTGGCAGCAATGACAGATTTTGTAATGTATCTATTCTCTAAACTCTTCAAATTTATTTCAGTAGCCATAGGGTAATATACATTTAAAGCCTTCATAAAATTATTTTGGTCCAAGGTGAGGAAGGGCTTCCCATCATCCCTCTTAATGGTTTTTTTCAAGGGATCATATCTACTAGCTATTTCTAGTATGAAATTGACATCAAGAAAGACGTCAGGAACTATCAACCTAGCTAATCCATAGGTCCAAGTGTTTGAGATAGGCATGGGCTCATCACTATTTTAAAAGAAATAATTAAAAAGTCAATATCCTGATGACCCTGGTGTTTTTTACATCTCTAATATAATCTATATCATCAACCAAAGTGTCGGCACTTACCTTTCTATTTTGGCTTGACCCTGGCAGCAAAGTGAGAAAATCCTTTGAATAGTTCCTCTTTCCCTTCGATTCATCATTGACATCATCACCTCTTCCAATAGTGGATGCCATACTTTGTGTTTGGCTCATCTTTCTTTTATGTTCTGCTCTCAGGCCTTATCACCGATATTGAAACAAAATCTAATTGCAAACCCTCACCACCAACTATGAAAACCTCTGCAGTTCTGAACTCAACCACTGAAAACATTGTAAACTGTACTCTCTGTCAAAATTTTGAATCACTAAATCACCTTTTGAATTCTCCAATTGTTGGAAAATCAACTCTTCTCAGAAAATGCAGAACTCAATAAACTCTTCGCTCTGAGAAATTGGAAACTAGTAAAATGAAATGAGAACCGACAAGTATACTTATAACTGAGAATTCAATGCATATGTCTCTTCAAACTTGGCGAACTTACAATTCAGTTATTTTCACCATTAGTTTCACATACTGTGACATCAATTTTTGGTTCTATTCGTGGCATTCAAATTGTCAGGCAATCATTTTTTGATGAGTTTTTTTGAAAATAAAACCTTATAAAATTCAAAATGAAATCACGATCAAATCTGATTGGCCGCATTAACTTATATTACAGCTACTTTTTCCATCTATCAAATCTTTAAAATGTGATTGGTCAACAATTGTCTATGATGGCATTATAGAAAAGTCTTTATTTTACTCCAGTTAACATCTAGCGACCCAACGACTAAATAATCTCATTTTCACTTAATGTTCTTGCTAACTACAGTCTCTTCAAGAGACTTAGCAACTGTCGTAGGATCAACTATTGGATCAACTATTGTCATGATGTCACTTAATCTTTAACTTAACCCTTCATCTTACAGAGACATTGTGACAAAGCACTTTTGCTAACTGTTCTTTTACCTTGGGTTGCATCTGGAGACTCAGCGACTGTGAAATCTCTATGTCTCCTGATCATTTTCTTAACTCATGTTTAATCCAGAGACAACACAACTAAACACATTAGTCTCTTAATTGTGTGATTACATTATCTTTTAAATTTGCACCTGGAGACAATGTGACCACCATTGATCTCACTTTTCTCAGCATCTGATGGTTATCGCTAAGTCTCGTAACCTTCATTACAAACCCTAATTCTTCATGAGACTTAGCGACAACTGAACACATGTCTCATCTTTTCCTCTTGTCTCTTAATCGCTTAATACCTTTTTACTTTTCAATCTTATCAAGCGACCATGTGACTACCGTCAGATCACATCCCCATCTAATGGTTGTCATTGAATCTTTTGATCATTAACTTAACCCATCTTTCATCTGGAGACCTGGCGATAACACCTTTATTTAATCTAACATCTGACCCCTGGTTTATTCAGAGATTTAGTAACCATTGAATCTCCTTGTCGCGTGATAATTTGTGAACCATAGTTATAATTAGGAGACCTCTTGACTACCATTAGATTAAAACTCTAATCAATGGTTGTCGCTAAATCTCCAGGTCTTTCACTTAACTCACTTTTGATAACGAGACTTGGCAACAATGGTGAAACTTTAACTTATAAACTTAACTCATAACCATGAGTTTCATCAGGAGACAACGCGATTGTGTAGTCTCAAAGTCGCCAAACAAAATAACTAATTCTGCTTTAATCAGGAGACAATGCGACTATCGTCAGATCATAACTTAAAATCAATGGTTTGCATTAAATCTCAGCACCATTTTGGCATATTCCATTTTATCAAGAGACTACGCAACCAAGGCTTTTCACCAAGTCTCCAAATCATAAAGAATATTTTGTTTTTCTTTTGAGACTTGGCGACTTAGAAATAAGCATATGCACATAATACTCAACTTAAGTCATGAAAAAGGTAATGTAAAAATAGAGCTATCTTAGGAAATTTAGGGCTTAATGCATTTCAAATGAAAAGGACCTAAGGGTTTAGGGTTTTCTGACCTTTTTGAAGAGATTTAAGGCTAGAGAAATACTTGCAGAAGTATGAAAACAACTTCCAATATGAATTTTGACCTTCTGAGCAAAAGAATGACAAACAATTCAAAAATTTTCAGGGTAAACACAAAAATAGGAAATACAACCAACAGGTCCACTGCCAGATGGTGAACCACCAAGTTGGGGTCTAATCCCAGCATGTGGGAATAAGACCATGCAAACTTATTTATGGATTCCTTCAAGAGTGTGATGAGATCTCTTTCTTCTACTTCAGTCAGAGATGCTACTATGTATGTGATGGTGGGATTTTCTTTTGTGCCTAGGTGGACAGGTTTTGTTTCTTCGATGAGAATCAATGACTGTTCAGCCCTATAATCATGAATTAAAGGAAGAGGAGAGTCTTCATCCTTTGGCACCTCAGAGTGGTTTTCACCAGTGGATACGCCCTTTGTTTTTACTTTTTTGTGATCAGATAGCGCCCCAGATGGGTTTTCGCTAGGGGATCAATTTTTCTCTATTTTTTTTTTCTACTTCATTTTTTCTTCTGAAGTCCTCCTCTTCCCCAAAGTACGCCTTTGGATCTAGTTTGTAGACATGTGTTGAATCTTTCCCCTAGTCATTACTCTATTCAATTTCTCCTATGAATCTTAGGAGTGTTTCCCCACTTTGGAACTCGTCAACGTGTACGACACTTGGTTGGTCCCAGTCTATGAGTCCAAGATGTAGGAGGAGAAGATTAATGAAGTTAATATAGAGTTGACAGAGGACAAAATTTCCCAGGAAGGTGTCATCATCCATATCGTCATAGGATTTCACAATTTTCTCTTCAGGGACATCTTCAAATTTAATGATTTGGCCCAGGGGTCTAAACTCGTTATAACTGTTGTCATTAGTGCCCCCAATTGTGGCAGAATCCATACAAAGGCCTAAGTGCTTTTCTTGTTTGGTGGGCATAATAGGATCTTTCATTCCTTGCTCTTCAGCATTAAAGCCGCCACCTTGATAGTTCCATTTTTCAGTAACCAGCTTGTGAGTTGAAGGGTATTTGCCTTTGAAATAATTGAGGAAACTTGTGTCTTTGGGTGGTGGATCCTTATAGAGCCATTGGTTGATGTTTGGTTTCATCTCCTAGCTATTCAAAATACCATTTGAGTTAAAAGTGGTAGGACCCAATTGTAGTGGCTTGGTTGTTTTCAGTTTTATCTTGCTTGGATTAGGTTGGCGGCCTTGAGTGTGCGGATCAACTGGCAGTGCTCCAACTGGGAAGGCATCATATAGACTATACTCACCACAACCTTTGTTTTTTATCTTGACTATAGAAAAGGTGGAGGAAAGGATGGTCTCTGGGTCTGAATGGGTTCAAGATGAACTCATGATAGAGGTGCCAATATCGATCCTGGGATAGTGATTGGAATGTGGGAAGGAGGTTTCCAACACATTGTAGTATGCGAAGGGCTTGGGATCTAGGTGGATGGTGATTTCAGTGTCGTTATATGGGAATTTGAAGGACTGATGGTAGGTGGAGGGGACGGCTTGCATATAATGGATCCATGGGCATCCAAGGAGGATGTTGATGGGAAGGTCAAGATCAACAATGTGACATACTGTATCTTGGATAGCAGGGCCCACTTTGATGGGCAATAAAATGGTGCCTTCAGAAGTACATTCTAAATTGTCATATGCTTTGATTTTAATGACATTATTTGTTATATCTACTTCAGTGCAACCCAAATGTTTGATGAATTTTAGAGTACAAAGATATAGGGTCGAACCATTATCTATCATGAATCGCTTGATGGAAAAATCTTTAACTATGACAACAATACATAGTGGAATATTATGATCGGGTTCTTCTGAGGGTATGTCTATTGGTTTAAAGGAGACCCCACAAGATGAAGACAAGTGGCCGACAAGGTTCTGGAATTCAGTGAGGTTGATGTTGCTGGGAACACATGATTCTTGTAGGGCTTTATTGAGGATCTCTTGATAGGTGGGTGAGGTGCAGAGGAGATCTAGGATGGAAATTTGGGCAGGAGAACTCCCTAGGTGTTCCAATAGGTTGTATTGGGTACCAGCAGATGGAATGGTACTTGCACCTGCAACTATTATACTGCCTCGATGAGTGGTGACTGCGCATTGGTTATTGACACCTTTGACATGAATGACATTGATGGAAGACTGGACTTGGGATGTGCAGCCAATAAGATTATCGTAGTTGATATATGCATTTGTATAATCTTTTCTGTTGGCATTTTCTCCTTGCTTACCCTTCCCCTGGTTGGAGGATTGAGTGGATTGTCTGGGACTTTACCTGAGGTGTGTTTAGGAAATCCATTTTGATAGATTTTAAGGCCCATGTTTGGCAATGGTTGGGAAGGAGAGTCCACTTTGATTTCTTTGCGGTCAATGAGATCCTGAATGTAATGTTTTAACTTCATGCAATTTATGGTGGTGTGTCCCTTAACACAATGGTAATCATAGTACTCGTTGTCTTTATACTAGGAAGGCTTAGGTGTTGAGTCATCAAATGACTACATTTTTGGGTACACGACTTGGTTAGCTTGGACCATTTTTTGAAGATGACATCTATGGGTTCACCCAAGGGGGTAAACATGCATTGTGGCACATTCTGAGCACAAGGCCTTTGTTGTCCATGTGGGACTGATATAGTGTTAGTCTGGTTCATAGGACCTTGGTAGTTGGGTTGATATGATGTCCTTAGAGGGGGGTAGATAGTTGCACCTTGAGGGCATATGTTTTGTTGGTACATCGGTTGGGGATACGCAGGAGTGGGTTGTTGATACATGGGAGGAGTTTGAGGGTATACTGGTGGTTCTTGCTGATAAGTTTGGGTAGGTGCATTAGGCCTGACCACCATGACCTGAACATGTTTGGTGTCAGTGGCTCCATCAATTACTATGTTCTTGTTATTGTTCCAGCACCGTAATCGATCATTATTATGTTTGTCAGGCTGGGATTCTTTATAGTGCTTGATGGCACCATCTTTTATGAGACCTCGCTCAAGATCCATGCCTTTGATTCTGATGTCTTGATAAGTTTGTATACAGTTCATGCGCATATGATAGGAAAGTTTAGGATAGAGCTTGTTAATGAATATTTTGATAAGATGTTGCCCAGGGGGTTGATAGGACAACCTTGTAGTAAGCCCTTGCCAGCGCTGAAGGTAATCAAATAGGCTCTCTCCTCCTTTCTATTTGGAATTACATAAATCGAGGAGGGAGAGCTCATTCTCTACGTTGTGCATGTATTGGTCCACAAACTTCTCAGATAGTTCAGCGAAAGTAGAGACTGTGCCATAGGGCATTTTGTAGAACCACTCAAGAGCGGTCCCTACCAAGTTTTTGGGATATAGTCTCATGAGGAAATTATCGCTATAGGCCACTTCTTGGCACGCCATGTAGAATTATTTCACGTGGCTCACATGATCTCCCTTCCCCCAATATTTATCAAATTTGGGTGTCTCAAAGTGCTTGGGGAAGGGTATTGCAGTGATAGATTGATCAAACGGGTAAGGACACACCTCTTCATTTCCTCCCATTCATGATTGATTTGTGGGGGAGGATTATTAGCCCTAATTGCATTGGTTCCCTGAATCTGATATGGATCAAATGGAAAATATGGGGGATTCTGTGGGGGATATTGTGGTGTTTGACATGACGGTTGTTGGTCAGCATATATGGGATGTTTTAGTGGAAGCTACGGCTGAGGGTAAAATTGTAGTGGAGGAGGTGTCGATGCTTGATAGGGTTGTTGCAACTACTGGAAGAATGCTTGTATTTGCTGAGGCATTGGATAAGTGGGTTGAGCCTATTGCACACTTGCATAGGGTGAAGGATAGGTTTTCTATGGTGGAATGCCCCCAGTGGCTTTAGTAAGGTAATTGATGTTACTGGGAACACATAATTGTTGTTGTGGTGGAATGGTTTGTGATGCAGTGGAAGATGGCATGGCTAGGTAGTTGGCAGAATGAGTTTGTTGATGTTGCATTGGTTGGAGGACAGTGCACATGTTAGTGAAAGGATTAGGAAGTTGTTGTAGCGGTTGTACTATGAAGGGATTTTCCCCCTACATTTGTGGTTGTGGCTACTGGGTAGTTTGGATGATGGGATACACAGCTGTGAAGAGGTTGATTTGTTGTTGTTGTGATTTGGATGTGAACGGGTTGGCAGTTTACTACTGCAGTTGTTGTTGTTGGGCGTGTTTCTAGATAGGTTGTTGCTACTGGATTGGTTGGATGGGAATTTTTGTTATGGTGAAGGGATGGGTAGATGTTTGTGGCATGGGAGGATTTGGGTTGAATTGTGTTTGAGGTAGAACTAGTGGCATACATTGTGATTGCACTGCTAGTGGAGTGGGGAATGTGGACCCTTGCGGAAATAAGGGTTGGTTATAGGTTTTGGTAGGTGGCATGCCTATGGTGAAGTGTGTTTTTTGTTTTACGTATGCGGTGGAAGAAAAAGGTGGAACAGGCATGGAGATTTGGGTGATTTGATGTTGCAAACTAGTTGTTGCATTTTCAATAGGCTGAGTGGGGATGGGTGGAATGGTGGTTTTCTAAGTACTGATTGGTGATGGTGGAAATTGTGCTACAAAGGTTGGGAGCATTTGTGAAAGTAGAGTGATTGTGGATTGAGGAGGTGTAGGTGCTTGTGTAGCAATAAGAGATATTGTTTGTGCTGCTGATGTTGGATTAGGATGTGTGGATCCCAAGGTAGATGAAGGTGTTGTGTGCATGATGGAGGGTGGGATGGAAGGTTAGACTACTTGTGCGATAATATTTCCCACCTGTAGAGCTCGCTAAAGTGGATCAAAAACTTTGTTTCTATTGGGATGATAATTTCCCCTGGAAGTTCCATAGGTCATGTGACAAGTGTGGGTATAATCCAAGGTGGGAGTTGAAGTCCTTGTTGTTGAATGTCCAGGAGTACTTGACTGTTGTTACGTCCACTCATGGCATTCACCATGTGGACATGCCCTTGATGATTGATAAATGTCTCTATGGTAATATGGTGGGAGTCTCATTAGTATCTACCCAGATGTGCTCAATTTGTTCATTGGGCTGAGACGCATAGGTGACCATGGTGTTAGTATGGTCAATCGCAGGATTAGACAAACTAGTTGCAAGATTAGGGTCCATTTCCTTCCTCTTTTTAGTGTCTTGTGTAATTGGTGGCATGAAATTATTATCCTAAGGGAATATTAAATGAGAGATGCAATGCAAAGATGTTCCTAGGAAGCTAAGGATGATGGCACTAGGACTATGATGCATCTAGGATGATGAATATGCTCCTACAGATTAAGGATGACTTGGTGTATGCAAGAATTAAGGGTTGCTTTCCCTTGTGTAGGATCAAGTGGATGTGATTGTGTACCTAGGATAGACTTGTGGTATTTGGCGGATGAGATTCTCTATCAATGTGAACCAACCATTTGATCAAGGTGACGAGGTTGCAAAGGCAAAGTGGATTATCCTAAACAATGTTTAGTTTAAGGATGGGGTTTCGATTAAGATATAGGTTCTAAGAAACTCAAAAGGAATGCAATACCAAGTGAGGGATGTGATTAAGGATGCTCTAGATGATGATTAGGATGATTCTAGGTTGACTAGGAATGGATTGGATTATGCTGGATTATGCTAGGATGAGTGTGTGATGTGTTTCTAAAGATGAAAACCTAAGGGAGGTCCTAAAAATGCAAGCTAAGTGATCCTAAGAAGAGGAGGAATGTGTGTTTGTTGTGGTAGACCAGCTAATCATATTGCTCAAATGTGATGAAAGCAGCATTTAGACAATATTTGCTCATGAAGCGAGCAACCTTGTTGTTGTATATCACTTTGTCAAATTTTTCCCGTGTGTGAGTTTCTTGCCTGATGGAATCAACAATGTTTTGGTATTCGGTAGCCTCTCGGGTTGTATTCTTTTGTTCTTTTTATACAGGAGGCAATGGATTTTTCACCTTCTTGTGCTTCTTGGAATCGGTCATGTCCTATAGCGAAAAGTTTTGATTTTAGATGAGCAATTGGAGTTTTTAGGAAATATCTCATAAAAGGTCAAAGTTTGAAGATGTTGGCAAATTTTGAAGCTCACAATAATCTACAAAAGGACAGTGTCTTGATGATCTAGAAAAAGCTTGATTTCTTTCTAATTTTCAATAGATTTTTACTGTGGCAAGAACCACTTTCATAACAGTCAAATCATAAAATAATAGGCATGTGTCTTGAAAACAATCCAACAAGGGACAAATCAACCTTGAAGGATACAAGCAAGTGACAAATTTGTATGTTGGGTATTCTGTCTGTGTTTTGGATTTGTCAATGTTCTTCAAACACTTCAAGCACAATTATACCTAAGGAGTTGGCTTCGCATGAAATATTATAGACCCATTTCTTGGTAGTCCTTCAGCTCACACATCAGTGTCACCCCCGAAAGGGAGCCCGTGTTTTTGCCTTTTTCCAGGTATTGTTGTCATGCTACAAAGATCTCTTTCGCAACATAATACCTTGGGACACATATGATGGGAATCTTGGGGGGAGATTCTTCCCTCCCCTTGCACTATAATAAATCATTGTTTGGAGGTGAATCGGGTAGCTTCTATGCTTAGAGTGTTTAGTAAGGGTCTCTATTCAATTGTATCCTCTATATCCGCGCAAGCACAATTTAGGTGTATAGCCCCATAGAGTGTCTTGACAAAAGTGGTCACATAAATGTGATTGAAACTGTGAGGCCGCACTTAAGTTAGATGAGAGCCAAGTATAAACTCAAATGCCAATCGACTCCCAAGGCTTTAACCCCAAGGAGTAAATTTGATTAACGTGAGTTGTAGTGGTGTAGCTTACACCTCATTCTCACATGGGTCATTCTCGAGAGATTTTTTCCTCAATCAAAAGGACCATCTAAAGGATTAACTTGAAAAGAAAATTGGATTGGCGACAAAAAGGAGTTTGGATTTCTAATTCTCCCACAAGGGGAAAATAGTATACTCTCCTATCCAGTATTGTTTTCTCCACAAACACGCAAGAAAAGTTTAGTTCATTCCCCAAAGATTTAATTGTTTAACACAAATAAAATGCGTCTAGGTTTTTGATCTTCCCAAAAAGGGAAGAGAGCATAGTCCCCTAACACTCGCTTTGGGTTAGACAAAAATATCTTCCTGATTAATCTAGGTGCCTAAAAAGATGATAGCAAACATGATTGTTTGGTTGATTTAGATTTTAGACAACCTGAAAGACAAATGTGAGTAGTCTTTTGATTTTATGTCTTTAGCAAGTGATGCTACAACACAACTAGTTAGTAGTTTCAGAATTAGCCTTTGACAAGTGTTGAAAACACAAAACAACTCAAAAGTTGTTAGAATATAGAAAATAAAAATTTGACAGAGCGCAGATGCTGATTCAGGGTGCAAACACCGATTCTGTGTTTTATCCCAAAATGAAAGAGATAATAAAATAAGCCAAAAAACATAGAGAATCTGAAAACTTACTATACCAGCGCAGACACCAAATGGTGATTTGCCTGAATCGGCATTTGGGCACAGACGCCAAAATATGAACCGACATTTTCATAGATACCGCTATACCTACAAGGCCCAAAAAAACATAGCAAAACAATGAAGCACGTTATTGTTCTTTCTCTCTTAGCTCTTTAAATTGATCCAAAAAACCTATGCTGAGATTAATTAACCGTTAAAAATTGGTTTTCTTCAATGATTTATCAAGAAAGTGTTCCTTTTTTGTTAAATTTTGACATTATAACTTCTTGTAAAACTGATCTCTTCTAAAACATAGAATGTAAAAACAACAAAATAGTGGGAAACACAATGGATCTTGACAACTACAAAGTAAGGTATGTGAATCTCAAACAAAACAATACAAAACAGAGACACTGATCTGTGAAACGTAGACACCAGTGTGGCAAAGATGCCGAACGACGGCTCAGGAAGAACTGACGTTTGCACAGACACCTCTGTGTAAATCAGAGATGCTGATCTGTGAGTTTGGCAAATTTTGAAAGAAAGAGACAAGAAATTAGAAGATTTTTAGGGACGTGGGTCCCACTGGGCATGCTAGAATGTAGTATGGTGAAATCTTCAATCTTTTGGGAGCAAGCTCAAACATGAGAAGTTAGCGGGCTAGCACATATAATTCATGAAATAAGCAAGAAACCAAACAAGACATCATCATAACATCAGATAGAGCTAAAACAAGTTATTTTCACCCTATGCTACTTGTTTGATTTTCTCTTTTAGATTGATTGTGCATGTGCTCTCTCAAACACAAATGGAGTGGATCCCCATGTTGGGATTAATGGGAAGTATGTACTGAGAGGGGAGGGGTGAATCAGTACCTCTAAAACTTTTTGTATCCTTTAATAAATTAACCTTTGTAATCAATTGCATGTCCATTCAATCTGATCTACACTATCTTGATGTGAGTTATATCAATTCATAACATTAATAAACAATTGAATCATTCATAGAAACATTCATGAAAGTAATTGACACATAACACAAGATATGATATCATAGAAAACTTCTGTTATGAAGGAAAAACTGTGGTGGGGATGGCACCCACAAAACTTCACTATCTGTAGATTGGAAGGGGTCAATTAATGCTTACAATTTGATCACTTCTGATGATCTACCCTATTAGGAGTATCGATGGAGACCTATTAAAGTCTACTCTATTAAGAGCTTTAGCAACACTATTAAGTGTGCACTCGGTTAAGAGATTTGATGTTGGACTGTTAAATCCACCTTCCTTGAAAGGATTTTTACACTTTGCTCCACTTGTTAGAATGATAAAAAATTACAAATTGACCTAGTAAATGCAATCTCCTATTGTTGATATAGATTCTATGTAGTTCACATAAAAATATTATCACCTTAACTATGATTGAATAATACCTCTGATAATCAGTTTCCTCTGTTCTTGGTTCTGCTAACCAAATCCTTCTTTTTTTGTTCTGGTTCTTGAAACTCGCAATCCAATCCATAGATGTGCTCGTTATGTTCTCCTCTTTCCTTTTTCTACTCACACACACATTCTAATGAATGAGTGCATCATCTATTTATAGATGGATTGACTTCATCGAGTTATGATAAAAACAATGTTAAATCTAAGATCAGGTTTACAACTTATACCTAGATCTCCTAGTCTATGTGTTTTGAATTAGTTAGCATGATTAAAACACTTACATTCATGTATCTTGTCCCTAAAGAAATGGATTTAAAAAATTTATATATCCTACAAACAGAATACACTTTCTTTATTTGATGTGGAAGTCAGATCCACTTTTTGTGGGCTGCAACTGACTTTTGGTTCTGTCTGTCGGTAATGCTTGACTATCCTTCGGTTTTTTATGTCAGTTGCATTGTATATGTCTTGTTGGTCTGCACTGTAACTTGCATTTCAGGTTCCTCTGTCAGGTTCCACTTTATCCTTCTACTTTGTGATTTTTGGTTTACACACAAACTTGTGTTATCGATTTTCTCTGTACTTAGTCATCTTTGGTGATCTCTTAATCTGATCTTCAGTTTGCTCTTTCCTATCTTTCAGGGTAGGCTTACCAAAAGTGTTGTTTGTATACTAATGGAAAATTAATGTCATCAATCTCCCCCTTTGACATTATTATCAAAAACTGATATGTATATGCCTGTATATTTGTACATATGATATATTTTCCTTTTACATATCATTTCCTTTTATGAATATACATATACATATCTACCATTTTCCCATCTGAATGAATGTACATAACATTTTTATTTTGTACTTATATCATTTCCCCCTTTATTTGATATTAAAGGCAAAGGTCATTTACCTTAGAGCTTATCAAAAATATGGGAATGTGAAGACTTCATGTCTTCCATCATTTTATCCCATTTCTCTCTGAGGTTCTCTAGAGCCATGTGCTTAAGTGTGATCTTTGAATGCATATCATGGATAATGATGGCTACAGAAATCTTGAGAGTTCCTATCAGTTGCCTTGCAGAACTGATATGTTTTTGGAGCAGTGTAAGATTTGGCAAAAGTTGAGCTTGTAGCTCGGTTACTTCTTCTCTAAAATGTGTTTCTGCTTCCCATAGCTCCTGCCTTAACCTTTTTACCTCAATTATCTTCTCATAATATAGTTTTACTGCATTGTCTCCATTTTTTGTTAGGCTACTAGCACTGTTTGCTAGATCTGCATCTAGATTTTCTATATTGTCACTATTTTCCTTAGTGAACTTTTCTATTGTTCTCATCTTTTGAATTAAGGTTATAGCTTTAGATATGATGGGATCTAATTTAGATATGAATTCTGATAGCTTAACCTTATTCATTGCCACTTCCCGATTGATGTTCTCTATTAGCTTATGTTGGTACTTCATTTTGTCTCTCTCCTCAATTGCCTTCTCAGCATCAATATTCTAAGTTGTGATTGCATTGGTGAGGGTAGCTAATTGATCAAGTATTGGCTTGTTTTTATCAATGTCAACATCAGGTACAATTTGATCTAGAATGTCCCATGTTGTCTCTAGTACCATGGAGTCTCTGTTTTGTTTCTTTAGCTTCTCTTGCAATGCTTTCCTCTGGCATATCTCTCCATATTCTTGTAATGTGTCAATTTCAAGTGTAGAGGGGTCACACTTTGATGTTTCAATGATTTCATCCAATGCAACCTCTATCTTGTTCTTCTTTGTTTTCTTCTTCTTCTTCTTCTTCTTCTTCTTCTGTGATTCAGTAGAATGTAACACCATTGCCAATTTCTTAGCATTTTCTTTTGTGCTTAATGATGTGACCTGTTGTTCTTCTCTCTACTTCTTGACATCAATTTCAGCTCATCGGGTGTCTGCAGACGTCTCCACATTCACCTTAGCATCATCGGTAGCACTTTTGTTTGTTTTCTCAGGAGTACCATCTTTTGGTATGTCTCCTTCATTGGTGTACTTTGCATCATCTGCCTTGGTATTTTAATTCTTGTCCTGAGTATCTACATCTTTTTCTTTATCTCCTTCAGTAACCTTGTTAGTGTCAGTTACATCTTGAGTATCTCCGATGTCTTTCTAACCATCGGTTTTATCCTTTTTTGCTTCTTCTCCTGCATCCTTTGGAGTATCCTTCTCCATTGATTTGCTTGTTTCTTGCAGGATATTGATAGATTGTATCAATATAGGCATGTTGCCTGGAATATTTACTTGTGCAGTATCAATTGTTGTGTATTGTTCATTGGTTGTGTCTTTTGTAATAGTGACATCTTCATCCTTATTGATTTCATTTATTGGGTCATCGGTAATGTCAATGACACTAGTATACATAATGTTATCATTTGTGGTATCATCCCATGTTTCATTTGCAACATCTACAGTCTTGTTCCCTATTGTATTTCTTTGTCTAACTCAATGGATGTATCATCTTGAGTTTCTTTGTCATTATCTTGTTGTTGAAGGTCTTTATCAGGGCTTACCTCCTCAATAGGTCTGTTCATGATTTTGCACCATTTCTTGTGGCTTTCCTTTTCAAGTTCAATTAACTTTCCTTCAAGAAACTTATATGCCCTCAACTTTGGTGAGAATTCCTTGTTGTGTTTCTCCATCATCTCATCTATCTCTACCTTCTTAGATTCAGGTGGCATTAGAAAAAAAAGTACTCTCTCTGATCTCTTTCTCATTCTTCAATGCAAATTTCCAATGGGAGGATAATCTATCGAAGATTTCCCTTGGTACATAAATTCCTTCAAATTGCATTGGTACATATTTGAAGTTGTACATTTTAGCTATCATGGTTTCCTCAACTTTATTCTGATCATCTTGATTTAGTTTCTACCATTTTCTAATGTGTGGATCTATAATAGATCTAGAATTTTGAATATAAACACAAATGTCATCAATAGTGTCAGGTTCTTCTACCTTGACATTTTCTTCCTCTATGGCTTCATCTTGCTCGGTGTCTTCTATGTCCTCTCGATTTCTCATGAATTTCCTTCCTTTCTTTTTTTGTCCTCTTTTCGGTGCAGGAGCTTTCCTCTTGTAAGTTCTGACCTTTCCTTTCTTCAAAGGTGAAGGAGTAGATTCTTTGGATGTTTGGCTTCTAGTCCTTGAAGCAACTATTGTCCTTGGTTTCTTAGATGGTGGAGGAGGTGGTATATCTAACTTTGTTTCATCTGAGTCATTCTTTTCTTCATCTTTACAGACATAAAGTTGTTCTTCAGTTTCCTCCCCTTATTCTGCTTCTTCACCTTCCTCAGCTTCTTCCTCGGTTATTGATAGAATCTTCTTGAGATTCTTCACCATCTTGTCTTTCTTTTTAACTATCTTCTTGACAACTAGGTCTGATTTAATTCATGTCTTGGCCTCTTCATATGTGCCAAACCTTGGTTTCTTCTTGTCTAGTGGTTCATTGATTAAGGCATCAATTGCCTTTGTTGCAAGATCAATGTTGATCTCATATTCCAATGGTTGTGGCCATGATGTCCTTGCTACAATAGGTTTGATGTAAGTATTATCTGTGTCAACCATGAAGCATATTTCATCCTTATATTTCTCAATGAGTTTCTTGGGGATTCTTACCCTCTTTTACATTCGGTCTTTGAATACATTAAAGTATTCATCCATGACTATTTCAAAGTTATCTCCTAGTGCAGCTATGTGCTCACTTATTTGCATTGTGATTGGTTTGGTGCTATCCCATTTCACATCTCCTACCAATGGGAAATTTTTTTGAAAATAGAAGAAGATACACATTATTAGTGAGCCAAACTTACAAGTGTTTGAGTTAGCATTCCTGATTGTCTTTAGGTTGTCCTTCAACTGATTCAGGAGTAGCTCAGATAAGTCCAATTGTGTACCCTTCTTCACAATTTTGTAGGCTGTGTCCATTGCACTTGATGCTATGTTGTTTAATCTTCTAGCCTGGAATAATTTGTAACCCAAAACACATGCACCAAACTTAATCACATCATCGATTATTGTTGTTACTTAAAATCCTTGGCCATCCCATTTGGCTCCTACCATCTTTTCATTATTTTCCTTCAGTGGATGCTTTAGTGCCTTTAATTTATCGGTTACAGGGTAACCGATGACCGCATGGATGACATCTCAGGTTATAGCCTTCAATTCATCTAACCATGAATTGTTGTTATGCATTTTGCTCAATACAAACTGAATCCAATCAATTTTGAAGACCTTTGGAAACATTAGGGCATTGGTGAGACCTTTCACCTCAATGTGTTTGTGCTCTTCCTTAAGTGTTCCATCATTGTTACAATGCTTCTTTTAAGCTTATTCTACCTCTGACGTTCCAATCTCTGCAATCATGCAGTGTATGAAGGATCAAACATCTTCAACCAACAAAACCCTAGCTAGAATGCGCAAAAATGCACCAGGATCATCAGGTTGTGAGGCAACCTCCGGATGGATCTTATAATTGGTTTCCTCACATTTGGTGTTCTTAATGAGCTTGAAATCATCTTTCTTTTCATTCTTAGATTTCATGGTTCGTGAAGTCGATGCCATTTTCAGAGGGCTTCTATGTAATGCTTAAAAATGGATTTGTCAGTCTCGAAGAACTTACTATTTGTGCGTACAAAGATCTCTAAACTTATTTTCAGTGTTGGAGGTTGATTCGTGATCGCTTTGTAGCTAGGTTGATTTCTGCTCAAAAATTGCCTTTCGTCGCTCTACTTTGGGCGTCATGACAAATGAGTTGTTTCAATGCCCTATTTATAGTTGTTTCCCTAAAATGCATGCCATAAATGCTTACCAACTCATTAGTGTATGAAGATTGAGTTCGTCAGTGAAGACATTACTTCCATTAGTGACACTTACAACATTTTGGAGCAGTCGATGTTCACTTTGCTTTTACCAACATGTTTCAGTATCACTTGACAACTTGTTCATGTGCTTGTTTACCAATGAGGCTCGGTCTATACTAGCAACTCTTTCTTTTAACTGACACATCTTAGTAAATGTAGTCAATCTTAACTTTGAGTGTATACCGATGGGTTTTGGTATATATGCTCGAAAGCATAGTTATCACATATTTTAACAAGTACAACCATGATGCATCTTTCTTATGCTAATTTGGAATTATATCAATATATTATGGAACTGATGTAAAATAATAGCTTGGGGTAATGCAGTTCCATACTTACTTGTTATGCTTAGGTGGGGTTGGTGATGTCACCGGATCCATTGGATGGGGTTTCACCATTTGTATTGCTCGTTCCAGATTCATCATTGCTTGAATATTTTCTCCACATTTTGTCTCTAGCCCTTCGGATATCTTCAATGGTGTTTCCATTGGGATATGTGCTTGTCTCTGTCATTCGGTCTCTGCAATATTTCTTGAGATGACCAACTTTATGACAGTGTAAGCATGCCATTTCAGGGTTTGTCCAACCTCTATACTTTCTAGTCCATTGTCTCATGCAGTTTGTAGCAATGTGACCATATCTTCCACATGTTGTACAATTTGTCCAAGTATTGTAGTCACACACTTACTGATTACCGATTCTCTCAGAATTACATTCATATGATTTATGACCTTTCTTGTTACATTTATAACAGAATCCTATGAATGAAGATGTAGATTTAGGAATACCTTTCATTTTGCCTCTGCATACATTTGATGTATGGCCTTTCTTTCCACAGTGATTTCATGTAAGATTTCTTGGTCTTGGATTTTCATAGACATTCTTTGGATTGGATTGGATTGATTTGATGATTCTCCATTTTTGGTAAAACCTAGACCGTTATTGTTGTTGACTCTTCGTTGTCCCTCAATAAAATCATCGATTCTTTTATTTCTTTCTTCAGCCTTCTTGATAATTTCATTATGTTGTTGTTGTATTCTTAATTCATGCTTTTAAATTTTCATTCTCATCCCCCAGTTCACCGATAGCTTCTATTCTTTCAATGAGTTCAACATTTAGTCTGTTTGCCTCTTGACTCATAAGAATAATCTGATTTGTTATCTCATGGTGATGCTCTGTAAGTCTTTGTATTTTAGACTCTTTTTCTTATAGCTTTTCTGTTATCTTTCTTCTATTATTAATATCTAGAGTCCTTTCTTGTTCATCCTGTCTATCATTGTTCATGAAATCAATCATCCTTACCATCTATGTCTCTTGACCAATTTGCTGAGATTTAACTTGTCCAGCCAAATGTAGATTGATTTCAGTTAGGCTTGTGATGCTTTCTTCCGATGTATCTGATGCTTTGCTTGTATTTGATCCTGAAGACTCAAAGAAGTCTGGTATCTCTTCCTCCAGATAATTTGTCTCATTATGGTGACATGTCATATTCTTTCTTTCATCCAGCAACTGTCTCATGCTGATTCTAGCTTCTTTATACTATTCATAGAACATCTGAATTTCAAGTTTTATATTCTCAATATTTTTATCAAGTTTGTACTTCTCCATTGTATGATATTTTCTCTTAAGCATTTAATCTTTCCAAGAATAAACTTAGCTCTGATACCATTTGTTGGGATTAGTAGGAAGTATGTACTGAGAGGGGAGGGAAGAATCAGTACCTCTAATTTTTTTTGTATCCTTTAATCAATTAACCTTTGTAATCAATTGCATGTCCATTCATGCTTATCTACACTATCTTGATGTGAGTTATATCAATTCATAACATTAATAAACATGTGAATCATTCATAGAAATGCTCATGAAAGTAATTGACATATAACACAAGATATGATATCGTAGAAAACTCCTGTTAGGAAGTAAAAACTACGGAGGGGATGACACCCACAAAACTTCACTATCTACAGATTGGAAGGGTCTAGTTAAGGCTTACAATTTGATCAATTCTAATGATCTACCCTGTTAGGAGTATCGGTGGAGACCTATTAAATTCTACTATGTTAAGAGCTTTACCAACACTGTTAAGTGTGCACTCGGTTAAGAGATTTGATGTTGGACTGTTAAATCCACCTTGCTTGAAAGGATTTTTACACTTTGGTCCACTTGTTAGAATGATAGAAAATTACAAATTGACCTTGTAAATGCAATCTCCTATTACTGATATAGATCCTATGTAGTTCACATAAAAATATTATCACCTTAACTGTGATTGAATAATACCTCTGATTATCGGTTTCCTCTGTTCTTGGTTCTGCTAACCAAATCCTTCTTTTTCTGTTCTGGTTCTTGAAACTCTCAATTCAATCCATAGATGTGCTCATTATGTTCTCCTCTTTCCTTTTTCTTCTCACACACACATTCTAATGAATGATTGCGTCATCTATTTATAGATGGATTGACTTCATCGAGTTATGATAAAAACAATGTTAACTCTAAGACTAGGTTTACAACTTATACCTAGATCTCCTAGTTTATGTGTTTTAAATCAATTAGACTGATTAAAGAACTTACATTCATGTATCTTGTCCCTAAAGAAATGGATTTAAAACAATTAAATATCCTATAAATAGAATACACTTTCTTTATCTGACGTGGAAGTCAGATCCACTTTTTGTGGGTTGCAACTGACTTTTGGTTCTGTCTATCGATCATGCTTGAATGTCCTTCGGTTTTGTTTGTCAGTTGCACTATATCTTTCTTGTTGGTCTACACTGTAACTTGCATTTCAGGTTCCTCTTTTGGGTTCCACTTTATCTTTCTGCTTTGTGATTTTTGGTTTACACACTAACTTGTGTCATCATTTTTCTCTGTACTTAGTCATCTTTGGTGATCTCTTAATCTAATCTTCAATTTTCTCTTTCCTGTCTTTCGTTGTAGGCTTATCGAAAGTGTTGTTTGTATACTAATGGAAAATTAATTTCATCACCCCAATTCAATGCAACTATGAAATATAAGATTGGAACAATGAAGAAATTCAAGAGCTAGTATGAGGAACTAGTCTCAAATTCTCCAAAAGATGATTTAAACTAGCTATGGAAATGATATGCAACTTGCAAGATAGAAATTATGATTCATTATCCATTATCCTAGAATTTAATTTATAAATGATTTAAACATGAAACTAGCAAATGAACTCCTAACATTAAAATAGCATGATAACAATGCAAAATGAGAGATATGAAAATGCAAGAGGAGAAGACCTCTATTTATAGATTTTTGGGATAGAAGAGGAGGGGTTGAATGAGGTGGCACCTATGTGGAATCCACATAATGGACACATAGGCTTGAAGGGATTTCTATTTTAAAGTCAAATATAGCATTAATGTTTGAGTGGCTCAAGAATTCCAAGTGTGGGGACAAAGGAGTAAAGAGATTTTAAGAGGAATGGGTGACCATTTTGGAGAGAATTCTCACACATGGGTGAGCATTCCATTAGCCTTAAAAGGGTTAGGAATCACCTTTTTAAGTATTATCAGAGGATAATTAGGTAGGGAAGTATGCTTAGGAAGTGAGGTGATGGGAGTAGAGTAGGAAAAGGGTAGGCTTAGGGTAGGTCTCTAGATTGGATTAATAGGTCTCTAGGTAGGGTTTAGATTATAATTCAAATTAGATTTGAATAAATCCTAGCTTAGAAGAATTAGGGATATGGAGGATTTTTAATAAATATGAATTTATTAAAAAGGGGGATTGTGTGAGGAAAATGTATTTAAATAAAATACATTAGGATAGTATTTAGATTATTGATAAATACTAGCAATGAAACTATTTAATTGATTAAATTAAATAGTTAGATGACTAAAAGGGAATTTAATATTAATAATAATATTAATATTTTTGGACGTCTACAATAGTAAGTTTACATTTGAGTATATTTTTTTCCTAAAATTTCTCCAAAGCCTCAAATCGGTTAGATAAGCATGCCAATAAATTTTTATTACAAGATCATGTCTAGATTTGAAGATATTAAATTATTCATTTTTGAAGTTGCTGAAGAAATTTTATGAAGTCAATTTAGAAGGCTTTAGAGGTTCTTAAACAGTTTGAAAGAGTTTGTAATTGTTGTATCTCATTATAGCCTAATAAAGGATGTAACGAGATTTTCAGTGCTTCAAATGGGTCATCATTCAGACACCAATTTGAAATTTATGGCCTTTGGACTTGGGTCTAGTAAAATAAGAAAAAATGTATTGGACACAAATGAATTGTAAAATAGAGTTACACATGTTGATGTGAGTTTTGATACATCATAGAGATAGAAATGGAGTTGGAGAAGGAGAAGGAGAGGGATACAAAGAGGAGAGGGATATTAATGAGAGAGAGGAGAGATGAAGCTCAATAAATATATAGAGGAAGACAAGAGAATAATAGGATATAGGGAGAGATATAAATAAAAATATAAAGATATAAAGTAATATAGAGAGAGAGATTCAGAGAGGGAGACATGAATATCTAGAGGGAGATGGAGAAATAATGAGGTAGAGATAGAGGAAGAGATGAAAGAATAAATGTGAAGATGTAGGAAAAATATATACATATGGAGATCTAGGAAGAGTGAGGAGGAAAAAGGTGGACAAATAGAGAGGGGGCATGTGTAAAGATATAGGTAGGGATAAAGATAGAGGAGATAGGAAGAGAGAGATACATAGATGGAAATATAGAGAGAGGTAGAGGGAGAGATAAAGATAAAGAGAGAAAAATAGAGATAAGTTGAGATAGAAAAATAGAGAGGGAGAGAGAAAGGGAGATCAAAATAGAGAGATAGATATATAAATGAGGGAGAGATAGGGAGAGAGAAAGAGATATGAAATGAATAGGATAGTGAGGTAGAGATATTGAGATATATGAGAGCCGAGCTTGATATATGTTAGAGTTCAAGATTGGTGAATTCCCACAAGCACAATAATCACCTACATGCAAATAACCTACCATGTACAAGAGAAGATCCTCAAACAAGAAAGTGCATAAACAATTGGAATGAAGGAATAATTGAGAATTAAATTAATCAGAATAATAATTACAATGAGATAAATCCTTAAAAAAGGAAATCAAAACCCTAAAGCAAAATCCAAAAGGATGCATGCATAACATAAAAGAATTATTAAATGCATGCATGCATAAAATAAAAATAATTCATTAAATGCAAACTAAATCTTCCTAAATTTAGCTTAAGTGAAAAAAGAAAAAGATGACTTAATTAATTAATAAATATGTTTAAATCAATTAAGTCAAATATCCTTTTTACTCTAACAACCCCCCTATAGATAAAATTAGGAAGTAGCTAAAAGACTAAGTGCATGAATGCAACTATATTCAAGAAAGAAAACTTGGATCCCAACAACAAGGCGTAATGAGGTACCCAATCACAAAAAAATCTCTATAAAGTGGAGAAAAATGAGAAAACCCAATGGGGAAAAACTCCTTTCCAAAAAGAGATGGAAAAAAGGTACAAATGCAATGTCTCAAGAGACTCTCTCAAGACCATAAGTACAACCACCCCCCATGAGAGAGGATCGAGAATCCAAAGTTCCTCTAGAATGATAGAACCCTTGTGTCAATGATTAGACCAATGTGGCTCCAATGCAGAAGAAACAAAGGCAATGAATAAAGAAGAGGAAACCCTTGAATGTGAGGTAAAATGGAAGGCCTAGCTAATGCTCAAAGGAGAAAACATGAGAATCCTTTAATGGAATCTCCAATGAAGGTGGAAAACAAATGTGTTGAATTTTTCATCTAAGAGGAGATAAATATCCTCAACAAATGTACTAGGTGGCTTGGTGCATGGAGCTACAATATCAGGCAAAGATGAAGAGGAATCCTACTAAATAGATGCAAAATCAATCAACAAGAGGTGGAGGTGTATAAGTTACAACACTGGTCTAAGGAATAACACATAAGTTCAAGTGACATGAATTAAGATCAATAGGATCTTGTGAAGAAAGAGAGAGATTCTCCAATAGTGGACACAAATGAGAGAAAGAGTACAAGCAGGAAGAATGATCAATTATCCCTATTGCAAAAATATTGTGTGTCTCACTATCTCTGATGTGCACTGAATATTGTGTGAACTCAATTGTCTTCCATGTATCACTACGAGTAATCTGATAGATAAAGAGAAGGTTAGAGGAAAAATATGGAACATAGTACATCATTGAATTAAAAATCATCAATGTAAATATAACCTTTCCCACATATAGTCATAAAAATGTTGCTCCCCATCAAAATGTGTGGGGTAAGATAAGCCTCAAAAGATGAGAATAAATCTCGAGAAGATTACATATGGTGGGAAGCACCTGAATCCACTCACCATCTAGAAGATTGTGGACCAATGGTTGCACATAATGCATGACCCTTTCCTTTGTCTCATCCATCTGTCTGGAATAATGATGATGAAGAAGACCTATGAGAAGCAGAAGAAGAACAAGAAGAAGAAATATCAATGTTGAGTTGTCAAATCTGAAACCTATTTTGCATGTCCATCTATCTTCTTCTCATAGAAATAAAACTCATCATGATTTGGTATTTTACAATAAGCACACTTAGGTCTTTATGTCTTCTATTTTTCCCCTTTAGGATAAGGTGGGTCAAAGGGGTGCTAAGAATTAGAATCCTTTCTAGTGTTTATGGTCTGTGACTTTAATTTCTACTCCTGCTTCCCTAGAGATGTATGAGCCACCAATGATAAAAAAAATTATCATGGAAGAGCATCCAACTGTGTGGTCTTGGACTTCTCACATGTTAACCAATCTCAAAATACCTCAAAGGTAGGCATGGAAAATCATGCACCCAAAGCATCCATGGTGAAGTAGAATGTAGAAGAAAATATCTGAAATTAACCTCGAAGCTTAGAGAGTATTAGGTATATACACTCAATTTTTGTTTTGTTCTTACCAAAACCCTATAACAATGATCGCAATGATTTTAATTTTATCAATAAATCCTCAATAGATGGAAAAGAATCAGGTGCCAAAGAGGTCAAATCTGCATCAATTTGAATTTCTTGAAACATATTAAATATCCTTTTTATTCTAACAATATAAAGATAGAGATAGAGTTAGGAGAGAGAAACAAGGAGTGATACACACACTCAAAAATGTATGCACACACACATACATGTGTGTGTGTGTGCGCGCTCATATTGATCTGATTTAGGACCTATGATGACTCCTAGATAATGCTTAATGTTTTCAACAATTAATTCAAAGCCTTAATAATAAAATTAACATTATATCTTAAATGCTTAAATGAACAAAGCATTATAAAGATGATGAAAAAAAAGAAAGAGAGAAAGGAGATAGAAGATCAAACAAATTTGATAACGGAGTTCAACAAATGGCTATGTCTTCGGGTCCATCTCCAACAGAGTGGTTGATCTTATTATGCTTTAAAAATTAGAATTACAATTATTTAAAAGACCATTCCCTTCTAGCACAATGACAAAATATTCCTCCGATGCACATAAATGACATCAACATCTCCCAAACATTCTCTCCTTCACATCACGTGCTTGAAAATTCAAGCACCTATACCCCCCTTTTATACATAAAAATATGCCTTAATAAGGCGTGACCATAAAAATAACAAGATAAACCATTTACAACAAAACCTTTTCTTCACAATTCATTTAAAACCCCCTTGTTTGGCTTTATGCATTTGTTAGGTTGTTATTAACCAAAAATATTAAATTTGCTAAGCGATGTAACAATTATGATGCATAATGGCGATGTAACAATTATGATGCATTATGGTTGGTGGGGATTCAAGGGTTTGACACCCACCAACCATCTTTTAAAGCTAAATTAAAAAAAAAGAAACAACCGTCCATTTATAATAAAGTCACAGTCACATGGCTCAATGGCGAGTCCAATTATTGTGGGAGAGGAGGTTAGAGGAGGTCAAATCTCCTTAAAAAAAATTTAAATGTTCAACGCAATGTAGTTTCAATGAGGTGCCATGTGGCACCACCTAATTGGTCCATGTAGTACCATATTATTTACACAACCCAAATCCATATGTCACTACCAAATTGGATCATGTAAGATGCCACGTCATTGCTAGATCACTACCACATCATTATACAACCTTCCACATGTCAGTATATGATTGGTCTAGGATGCCACATCATCATGTTGACATCATCATTACAAGCTTGGTCATCATAATCAACTCTCAACTTTGACCAACCATAACTTTGACATAAGAGATTTTTTTTTAACGAAATGAATGTTTTTGGAATCATGGTGACAAGATCTTTGTGATAATGCTGACTTTGACCAATTTGGAGGTGATGAAAATTTTTCCTTTCTAACCAACCAATGTACCCATTTTTTCCAAACTTTGACTGTCCATAACTCAGACGTATGTACTCCTTTTTCACCTGTTCAAGTTGTGTTGATCCCAACTTTCTAGGTGCTTCGACATGGTGTTGATTTTGGAGCATTAGAGACACTTCAATTTTTAGTGAAAGTATCCCCCAAATCAAACCTCCCTATTGGAGAGCTTTTGGACCTCTAAAAGCTTGATTACTCATAAAGTAAGTGAGGGTACAATTACCTCACTTTACCAACCTCCAACCATTTTTCCTTACTTGGATGCATCCCCTTCAACCCCACTCTGAGGTATTCAACTGCTCCTCTTCATTAAATTTTTGACATTCTTGTCTAGGATGACATCTTCTGACAAATTTGACATGTATTCTAGAGAAATATCATTAACTAATGGAACCTGAATAATTATGTCTTCTTCCAGTATCATTGGAGGCTCATACAACTTCAGATTCTCAACATTGACAATCAAGTAGATTTGTGTATATGGAAGAAGTTTGAGGCAGAAGGCATTAGTACCAAACTTTTCCAAAATTTTGAAAGGACCATAGCTAATGGGTTTGATCTTCCTTCCTTCACCTTTCATTCTTTCCTTGCTGATGTGTAACCAAAATCTATCTCCAACTTGGAAATTGTAATTGTTGTGATGCTTATCATGGAGAGCGTTGTGTTTTTCTTGGCTCTTCTCCAAATGTGCTTTCACTTCCTGGTGGATTGCTTGGACCTTCTAGATGAAATTTAAAGCCTTCTCTACATCATGACATCCATCCAAAACATCATCCTTCCAAAAAGAAAAATCCATCAATATCTTAGGCAAGTAACCAAGTAAGCCTCAAAAGGATAATTATTTGTAGAAGAGTGTTCCGCATGATTGTAAGCATGTTGCACATAATGAATAATATCATCTCACAACTTAGGATGATTACTACATTAACCTCTGAGAAAATGTACAAATTTCATGTTTACTACCTTTGTCTGTTTGTTATTCTATGGATGGAAGGCTATACTCTTATTCAACTTGGTTTCCATGAGGCCCCACAATGCTAACCAAAATTACCCTAATAATTGAGAATCTCAACTGGATACAATAGAAGTAGGTAACCCAAAATGAGCCTATACAAATTGAAAGTACATATAAGTTGTTAATTCAACAGTGACTTGTTTCTTACAAGGCATTAGAATACACATTTTGTTGAACCAATCAGCCACTACATATAGATAATCATATCACTTCCTAAACAAAGAGAGACCTCAACAAAATCCATATACACACTTTCCCATGGACGAGATTATACAGGTAAAGGTGTGTACAACCCCAAATTCATGTTACTAGGTTTACTAGTTGCACACATCACACATCACACATCCTTTAATATATTTAGATACATTTTTACTGCATATGAGGCCAATAACAATAATTTTTTAGCTGTGTTATTATTTTGCTTATCCCAAAGTGTCTTGCGATAAAGGAGGTATGTGCTTCTCTAATAACATGTGCTTGTTCAACTTTCATAATGCATAAGTTTCCCAAGTGATACAACAATTTATCCTCCAAATGGTAATCTTTCTCTTCTACATGTTTACCTTGGATTAAAGTTTCATAGATATACTTAAATTTTTCATCATTAGCATATTGTTCCTGAAAACCTTTATGAACCATAAAAGTATTTTGAAGGATTAAAAAAGCATTCATAACAGGAGGTTTGGAGAGCATATATCATACTTTGTTATAGTAAAATTTCTTATACTTAGTGTTGAAGGGGAAATTGGAACACCCCATAACATAAGAAGGAAAAATACCAAGATTCCACCACTAAAGGAGGCTTGATTAACACAAAAAAAAAGTGCTATTGTGTAACCTTCAGAATGGGAAAATTTGCTTGGATTAAATTCTTCCTTTCCCTACAAGAGGGGATTGAAACTAATATGCAAAGGAAATATATGAAAAGGAAGAGATGAAAACAATTAAGGAAGTCAACTTACCTTCAAAATACAAACTTGAAAACCTATTGGAAGACTGTGTCAGAATCTGGAATAATTTGGGGTCCGGGAGAAAAAAACTAAGATCTGCAAAACCCAGAAACCTATGACCCTGAGGACTCTGTTGACCTAGAGGGTGGATGGTGACATGCATAAAATCCACCTAGGACTAGGCCCAGGTTGGCATCCACCTACTCTGCAAGTTTTTTTTGGAATCTAGATCTGTGACTTTAATCTATTTCAGACGGCTCCGAGTCTGAATCTGCAAGTCTATATACCTGACTATGTAAGGGAAAAATATTTGTTTTTCTGGGGAGGGGATTTCCTTGGTCATGCCCTATTTTAGGAATTAACCTTGAATTTAAATGTATGTAAAAGCAAAGAAAATGTACAAATTCACCTTACTTTGTCGAAACCCTTACGAAGGATCCAGATCCATAATCCATAAGGATGTAGAAGTGCTCAATATTGTTTAATCTTGTAGGAATATAGCATATCTAATCAAATTAAATATATAAATTATACCATGTCATGGATCCATAGATGTATATGTACTCATATTCTCAAATAAGATATGAAAATGCAAATGAAGAATGGATGAACAAACCCTTCCTTGATAGCCAACTCCACTATCTTCAAAGAAGGAAGCTAGACCTTGTAATAAATATGCACGATCATGGAAAGATGATGAAAATAAATCTAATGAACTCCTTTAAATATCGTTGAAATCTCCTTGAATGCAAAAGATCTTTAAATCTTTAAGTCTCAAATGGTTGAAAAAGATCTCCTTTAATGCTCCTAGGAAACACTTATCAATGCTTGTAGACAAAAATGTAAAAGATCTTGAACCTCCACCCTCTCAAAATGACTCGAGTAGGCCTCCTTCTATACCAATTTTATGATCAAGATAAAAAAATTCTGACTGCACAAGGCGGGAAAAGAAAGCGGAAAATCGAGAAGGGCCCAAAATCCAGAGGTGCCTAACCTCGGGGTAAGTCTGACCTCAGCCTAAACCCAAGGACTAGGATGACCTTGAACTACCCCTAAAGGTCTAGTCTAACCTTGGCCTACCCTTAAAGGGATAGGATGACCTTGGCCTACCCGCTGATGGTTCAGTCCATCGAGGGATGGTCTGGGATCTCAGGGACAGAGAAAAGAACATTGGGAAAAGGCAAAAAATAGGGGGTCGATATAGCACAAATGTAAAGCTACATCCATGGGTCCATAAATGTATTTAAACTAGGTCCAAATCATCCTACCAAGGAGGGATAAACATTTCTCAACAAGGGTGATTCCATTTTAAGGTGATACATTCAGCCCCCACTTTAGTGGGAGTGTGAGCCTAACTCAAAATCTCAGTAAAGTAGATCAAAATGTATAAAATAATCTCATCACAACTAAGGAGGTAGGGAATCCATCAAGGCCCCAATAGACCTGAGTCCTTTTTAACTCAAAAATCATAACAAGCGAGACATCACTAACACAAAACAAAAACAAAAAGGAGTGTGACTAACTCGCCCAGTAAGATGTGTGTATATTATTGTGAACCACAAAAGGATAGAATTGAAAAATCTAAGAGTTGTGTGTACCTGATAGTCAATCCTATAAAAAATTTCTCCTTTTGGCGTCTTTGTATATGTGTGCACCTTCTAGAGGCTTTGTGTATGTGTGCGCCTTCTGGCGACTTTGTGTATGTGTGCACCTTCTGGTGGCTTTGTACACCCCATAGATAAATATCATCTTTATCACCATAGTGTATATTTGTGTCTGTAAATGTGTATCCCAGGGATGGAGAAGTGTTACTTATACCCTGTTCGGGTAGCATGTTGGAAAACAAAAAATGTTAAAAATAAAAATGCATAACTATAGTACAAGGGAGGTTGTGTGTATGCCCCCTCCTTATGATGTTTACATAGTAGAAATTATAAGGAAGATAATCAAGAATAACCACTTCCATCAAAAGGAGATACCCTTTAAAAACATAATGTATTCCATATTCTTAACAAAAAGCGTTGACCCTTACAAGCTAAGAACATAGATAATTGTGAAAGGATATATTTCTTACAAGAAGAGGATCATTGAAAGGAAGAGATATTTTTTACAAGACATCTACCTTCAAGAGGAGTGCCTAAACAAAGATAACATCTCTGAGACAAAGAGGGGGAAGAGAACAAGAATGCACCTTTTTAACCCCCTGTTTCCTAGTGAAAGAGGGATTCTTGATGACGGATGACAAAATTTGAATCACATAGTAAGGGAATATGTTTATGATGAACATATTTTTTCAAATAAGGAAGATGTGATGATCAAGAACATACACCTCTTGTATAAGAGAGAATCCCAATCAAGACAACAATTCCCTATAGGAAAAGAATGTCACATGATAAACAACTGCCAGTATACTAAGGAAAGTAGATCCTTAGGAAAAAAAGAAAATAATGTACAAGAAGCCTTTCCCCCCAAGTGTGAAGGAAAGATATAATATACAATACATCCATAATTAAAATTAATTCCTAATAGAATACAATTCCAAAGAAAAATAAACTATAAAGCAAACACATATGTTAGAAAAGTATCACATATAAAGTAAACTAATCATTAAGGAAAGAAATTAAATGATTATATGAATGATTATTAGATGATAGACATGCCCTTTGAGACATCAAAATGATTTTTAAGTAGAGACGTTAGGATCTTGCATGAAAAAAAGTATCTCATGCCAAAAAGAATGTATCATCATGAAATAATAGAAAATCCATAGAGATGAAAAGAACAGAAGGATGTCACATTATATCTACTTAGTAGTGACCTCAAATGTATTTCTAGGTAAGGAAGATATTTTAAGGAGAGAAACATTCTAAAAACAAGTCCATATATGGGAGGACATCATAGTACAAAATAGATTAACAACAAAGAGATAAAGAATCCTTGAAATAAGGAGAAATAAAGAAAACCCCATATATGCCCTAAGTGATATATATTGTATAATAAACATGCACTTTCAAGAAAGCATAAGTTTGCAACTCAGGATGTAAATATCCATGTGTTAAACAACAATTCCATGCAAGAAAGAACAATATACTATAAAAGATGTGAATCCACGAGGGATATTGGAGGCATGGTGAAGGAAGAGACAAAGAGGTAGGACACATTATGCTCCCGAAGTGGTTTCTATTTATAATAGACATTTGTTTTCCAGCAAGCATAAGGTTGCAACTCAAGATGTCTAACTCCTGAAAAATAGAATATCCTTATGTAAAACAAAAAATGCATGCAATAAAAAACTTCATCTTATAAATAAACAAGTTAGCAAACAGAGAAAATATATCCTTTAAGATAATGAGGAGAGTGAAATATAACCCTTTCCCCCCAAGTGAGGAGACGATAAAAAAGAACTATTGTGTTGCTCACTAATTATGACAATGAGCCCACAAAGGATAGGCTCACCATGTCATATAGTGAGGAGAAACATAATAAGAATGTATATATATTAGTTATAATGATCATGAAAAAGGTGTCATTCATAGTTTCAATTCATTTGAATCATACCACAATCAATGAATTCTTGAATTTTACACTTCAAATCATAACATTCACTAGTCTTATGGCCATGAATTTGATGAAACATACAAATGGAATAATTGTCTAGTTTTTGTTTTATATTTTTACGCTTATTTTTCAAAGGAAGAGTAATTAAGTTGGCCTTAAGAAGTTCAAACAAAATAGACTCTTTTTGTAAGGATAAATTAGGAGGAGAATGCATAGATTGATTAGGAAAATTAGAAAGTGGGACACCTAAGGTTTCTTTTGAAAAACATTTCTCATTAGGAAGGTTTGATGTCTCAATAAGATAAGATGCTCCTTTAGATGGGAGTGGATTGAAATCTAAAGAGGACCAATAAATATCCACACAACCATTAGATAGAGTTGTTTGATTCTAAAAGTTAAAGGTCTTTTCCTTGCTATGGAATGTTGGTGTGAAATCTAAGGTTCCCAAATCATCATCTTGAAGAGTTGATAGGCCACCTATTTGTGTTGGAGAAATAATTGAAGAAAGAAATGGAGATTGAATAGATTTAATTTTATTAGGATATTTTGGACTTGTGAAAATAAGGTCATAAATTATAACAATCCCTGATTTGGTTTGAGAGGTATCTTGAATAGTATTGACTTGATTAGTTTTATTAAGTTTAAAAGATTCCTTAGGAAGAGCCTCACAGACGTCATCCTCTAATTATAAGATATGTTTAGGAGAAGGACAAACATAACTCATCAAGGCCTCATCTATAGAAAGAATGTCAATTAATATCATAGGAAGTGGTTATTATTAAAAGAAATAGTGATGTCAGTATCCTCTTGTACCAAATGACTATTATAAGGAAGAGACATTGTAAAAGAAAAATCATCATTATTATTGAAGGCCTCTTTGGTAAGAGGGAGATCTTTACCAGGAATGATGGTAATCATAATGTCCTTGAGATAAATTTTGTGAGGGTGGGAATCAATGATAGAAAGAACTAATTCATCCTCAATATCTTGAAGGAAACATGAAATTGAAGAAGAAAATCAAGATAACAATTTAATTGAAAATGAAATACAATAACAATGAATGAAATGCAATGTAATCTAAGAATGAATTGAAACAAATTTATATTTTTTTTTTCTTCACATTGAAAATATGCTAAATGATGTAATTGATGTAAAGGGAATCTAGAAACCAAAGGAAATATATAAGCTAGAGATCTAGATGCATACAATGTAACAAAGGTGTAAATGACAAACACAATGCATACAAAGTAGATCTAGATATGCAAAATAGATCTAACTATCAAATCAAGAAGGTATGTTCAGCATGAAATTAGTGGGTTCACCAAAATTTTGAAGGGGAAATTGGAACACCCCACAACATAGGAAGGAAAAATACCAAGATTCCACCACCAAAGGAGGCTCATTTAAAATAAAAAGAAGTGCTAATGTGTAACCTTCACAAAGGGGCAAATTGTTTGGATTAACTTCTTCCTTTCCCTAAAAGAGGGGATTGAAACTAAAATGTGAAGTAAATATATGAAAATGAAGTGATGAAAAAAATAAATGAAGTAAAATTACCTTGAAAATACAAACTTGAAAACCTGCTAGAAAACTGTGTCAGAATCTGGAATAATTTGGGGTTCGGGAGCATAAAAATGAGATCTACAAAACCCAAAAACCTAGGACCCTTAGGACTATCCAAACCTGGAGGGGATATGATGACCTAGAGGGTGAATGGTAACATGCAAAAAATCCACTGAGGACTAGGACGAGGTTGGCATCCACCTGTTCTGCAAGTTTTTCCAGAATTTGGATATGTGAAAGTAACCTATTTCTGATAGCTCCGAATCTAAATATGCAAGTCTGTATACCTAAATCTGCAAGGGAAAGATGTCTACTTTTGTTGGGGAGGGGCTTTCCTCAGTCAATCCCCAATTTAGGAATTAACCTTGAATGTAAAAGGTATGTAAAAGCAAAGAAAATGTACAAATTCACCTTAGTTTGCAGAAACCCACGTGGAGGATCCAGATCCATAATCCACAAGGATGTAGAAGTTCTCAATGTTTTTGAATCTTGTAGGAATGTAGGATATCTCATCAAATGAAATATATCAATCATACATGGTCATGGATACATAGATGTAGATGTACTCATATATTCAAATCAAATATGCAAATGTAAATGGAGAATGGATGAACAAACCCTTCCTTGATAGCCAACTCCACTATCTTCAAAAAAGGAAGCTAGACCTTGAAAGGAACATGAATGATCATGGAAAGATGATCAAAAGACCTGTAATGAACTCCTTCAAATCTCCTTGAATTAAAAAGCTCTTGAAATCTTAAAGTCTCAAATGGTTGCAAAAGATCTCTTTTAATTATCCTAGGAAACGCTTATGAATGCTCTTGGAATTATTGTACACAAAAATATAAAATCTATTAAACATCTCCTCTCTCAAACTGAAGCGAGTAGGACTCTTTTTATACCAATTTCATGATCAAATTTGAAAAAGGTCGACTACACAAGGCAGGAAAAGAAATTGGAAACCTGAGAAGGGCCCAGAATCTCTTGGTGCCTAACCTCGGGGGGAGGCCAACCTTGACCTCACCCTAAGGGATAGGATGACCTTAGCCTACCCCCTAATGGGTCAGTCCATCACAGGATGATCTGGGATCTCGAGGACAGAGAAAGGAACATCGGGAAAAGGCAGAAAATAGGGGCCCAATCTAGCACAAATGCAAAGGTACATCGATTGGTCCATAAAGGTATTTAAATTAGGTCCAAAGCATCCTACTATTGATGGATAAACATGTATCAACATGGGTGCTTCCATTTTAAGATGATACACCTAATTACTAAGTGAAACTATTGTAGAAAATCCATCCATCAAAAATTCCTACCTTGTTGCTGTTGCGATTGCTGAGACGCAATGCAACCAAGATCACCTGCATGCAAGACCATTACAAAAATAGAATGAAACAGACAGAAGAGAGAAGGATCCGAAGCTATGGCGGCCAATAGGCCAGAGAATGCAAATGCATGTTGACAGAAATTATTTCTATATTATCAACAATGAAATGATTTACAACTCCTTATGAAATACAAAACAGACAATCCTTATAAAGGATGTCGAAACCCTAAACGGGCAGCTGCTAGGAAATAGAAACTTTCCTAAAACTAAAGAACCTGCCTAAGTGA
>MU227519.1:5586778-5615893 GCA_018584345.1 Thuja plicata
AGTAGCCCGCGGGGGCTTAAAGAATCCCGCCACCAGCTGGGCGGAGCGGGGGCTGAGGGGCCCGGCCGAGCGGGGCGGAGAAGATGGCGGCTGGGGCCGCATAGGGCGGGGGCGCCGCGGAGGAGCCACGCAGGGCGGCGATTGAGAGCACCGCTCGGGCGGCGGAGGTTGCTGAGGCTCCGGCGGAGCCGCTACACAGAGCGGCCGGAGTGAACCCTAGGCGGCGCTGAGAGAAGAGTGGGCCGGGAGGCCGGAAGGACCGCCGGCAGAGGCCGCGATAGGGGCACCCGCAGCCGGATGAGGTGGTGCGGGGGTGGCCCAGCGGCGGCGAGACCCTTTTACCACTGTTTGCGTTTTATTTAACGCCAAAACCTTAAAAAAACGTGATTTTTTAAAGATTTTTTTTCTCGAAATGCGTGTCGTACGGCTTAGGGAGGCCGAGAAATTTTTCCAGAGCCCCGGTGACCAAAATGGTCAATATTTTATGTGATTTCGACTCTCCCGGGCCTTCTGGACGCAATGGTGGAGTCCTTTTCAGCTCAAACAGCTCCAAAAAAAAAGAGACCCCCCCAGAACCAGAGATAAAAGCTGGAAAAGCCAGAGAAAGAACCAAACCCTCGAACGCTTCATAAGAACTCGAACAGCCGGCAGCAAGATGGCTCTGATACCATGTTGCGATTGCTGAGACGCAATGCAACCAAGATCACCTGCATGCAAGACCATTACAAAAACAGAATGAAACAGACAGAAGAGAGAAGGATCCGAAGCTATGGCGGCCAATAGGCCAGAGAATGCAAATGCATGTTGACAGAAATGATTTCTATATTATCAATAATGAAATGATTTACAACTCCTTATGAAATACAAAACAGACAATCCTTATAAAGGATGTCGAAACCCTAAACGGGCAGCTGCTAGGAAATAGAAACTTTCCTAAAACTAAAGAACCTGCCTAAGTGAAACTTAAGCACTAAAGAGCAATTGCTAAATTACTCTAACAGTTGCGCCTTAGTTTGTGAATGTAAATAGTGAAGTGGCTGGTGATTAGTGTGGATTGCAATTTCTTTCCCCATTAAGTAGTGTTTCCATTTTTTAACACTCTAAAGTAATGCATAAATTTATTTATAATAAGTGGGATGTTTATTTATTGCTCTTGAAAAGTTTCAAAGTGGTAGCAGACTGGTTTTCCTCCTTGCATGAGTATGGCTCCCATAGAAATCCCACTCGCATCTATCTCAATTTCAAATGACTGGTGTAAATCTGGTGAAGTCAAAACTAGTGTGGTTCCCATGTTTTCCTTCAAAGTGTCAAAATCCTTCTATTGTGGACCCCCCACTAAAAAATTTCATCTGTACTGGTTAATGCATGCAATGGTGATGCAATATACAAGAAGTTTGCAATGAGCTTTCTCCAGTACTCGACTGCACCTAAGAAACTTCTGAATTTAGTTACTGTACTTGGCTTAGGCCATTTTACAATAGCTTTGGGGTATAATTTTAATTGACCACCTCCTATGACATAGCCTAAGTACACTAAGGATGTCTTAGAGAACTCACATTTAGACATCTTTACAAAAGGTTTTTTATTTTCTCAATACATAAAAAAAATTATTTACATGACTACATGATCATCCCAAGAATTTTTGAATACAAGGATATAATCTAGATAGACTATGAAAAAATCATCAATGAAAGGATGAAATACATCATTCATGACTCTCATAAATGTAGCAGGTGCATTACAAAGCCCGGAGGGCATAACCAACCACTCGTAAAGTCCTTGTTTTGTCTTAAAAGCAGTTTTCTAAATGTCACTGTATCATCTTAAAATGGAATCAATTCCATTTTGGTAGTTTTATCACCCTTAATTAGTACATTTTCATATTAGATTTGCATTTAGGATGCACATGCACTTGATTATGCATTTCTAGGTGAAATTAGGGTTAGGATCCTTTGGGTCCTCCTTAATCTCCCTTTTTGTGACTCCATTTTTAGGTAGAACCTATGTATTGGCTCTCCTAAATCTTCATCATACTTACTCTTTGGCCTTTGTTCCTCTATCCAACATTCTGGTGTGTTTTCTCACCTTCCTAGGTCCCGGGTTGACCTGGGAATCGTGCAGATTTCCCAAGGAGATCAACCTAAAACCTCAGGTCTGGGTTGAGGTTGATTCTAACCTAGGTCAGAATTGAGGTCAACCTTGACCTAGTTCAAGGTATAGGTCATCCTTGACCTAGTTCAAGGTTGAGGTTGACCTTGACCTCTGCTAGGTGGTTGTCCCTGCTTTCAAATCTGGAGCCTATCAGGGTTCTAAAACTTAAAATAGGTCCCCAAGTCGGGATGAGGAAGTTTTTTCCCCAATATTCAGATTAATACATCCCCTCCTTGGTTGGTGATTGTAGTTGGACCATAATTCAAGGTGAAATTTGAATTTATGTCCCTTGCATTTCCCTAGGAGGTCTATATTGAGATCTCTATATATGCACTCTCTTTTGCCTTCATTTTGACATGAAAGAGAATCGTAAGATGACATGATACAATTACAATTATGACATGATGATGATGCAAGAAAGCAAGAGGATGATATAGAAGGAAAAGATATGATGATGCATTGATACATACAAGCATTTTTGTGGACAAGCTATTGTGGATCTTCTTTGGTGCAAGGGAGAGTTCTTCCTTCCTTCCTTCTTCTTGGATCCACCATTTTAAGCATTCAAGCATTCAAAAGATACTATCATGGGGTAGCAACTACAGACTGTGAGTTTGGTAGGAATACTTTAGCCTTGGGGGCTTGGTATGCTTTCTTTATCATATAAAAATCTATGCATTGCTTTCTCATTTTCAATTCATGTTAGGGTTTTAATCTAGAGGATTAGATCTTGACATCACACATTCGAAGCTCTTTCCAAGAGCAACTCACACACATACATGCTACTATATTCGGCTATTTGTGGAGGTGGAGATCACCAAAATGGGGGTTTGACTGAGGCAAAACCCTATATAGCCACCCCAAAACCCCTCTTTTTTAGATATTTGCAGGTGTTGTTTAGGGAGTTACAGGTTCAGAAATAGTGGAACAGAACGCTGATCAAGATACCCTTTTCAGAAAACTTTCGAGATTCGAAAATAGAATTACTATCAGAGACTTTTTAGGTCGATTCTATCCTAGGTCAGAATTAGAAATTCTAGGTCAATGGTGACATTGACTTGAGGGTACAAATTAGAACTATGTCAGAACGGAAAAATATTTATGGGTTTTGTTTGTCACTACGTTTCCATTCTAGATCCAGTCTCAGATTTTCCAGAAACTCAACACACGCTTCATAAAATGGCATTTTCAGATCTACTATGATGTGAGGTAGGTATTTTACTCCATTAATCTTTGTTTTCATTTAAAAACTATATCCATTATCAAATACAAATTAAATGTAAATGGTTAAATTATGGCATAGGTCTCTTTTATATACAAATCTCTATTGTGCAAACTCTATTTAGGAGATCATCCAAATTTATCTATTACATTTTGGTGAACCTGCGATAGACAACTCTTTCTCTTTGGTGTTAGATTTACATTTCATATTAGATCTTGCATGCATATAGAAGTAGGTTTTCTTTTATGCTCTTGCATTTATATTTCAAAAATACATAAAAATTATAAAATTTCTTTAAAAACACAAAAACATTTACATGCTTGTAATTTTATTGTGTGTTCAACATGTATGACACTTGTTTTGAATACTTTGATGAATATTTTATTATACAAGAGAATAGATCCCTTAATGAGGTACATGGAAGTGAGAATGAAAATGGTTTGAATGAGATCTCCATGGATCTTATTCTTATTTCATCCTCCTCCACAACTTCTCCAATTGACCTTTACCATAGGATGTGTGCATGGTTACCTTCATGTTCTACTATTTGCAACATTGAGACATCTAGAATGTTATTCCCTGAACCTTTGATGACGGTAAAAGGATGTCTGTGAATAAATATTAAGGGTAAGCCTAAATACCCTTTGTATTTCTTTGATAATGCAAATTCTATTTCACATGCTTATCGCACATAGAATAATCCTTAGCCTACTGTTCCAGCCTCTTTACCTCCTTCTCAACCTGTGATTCCTCAAGCACCTAGGTTACCTTCTTCCTTTAAGGAGTATGACTTGGTTGAGCAATTATGCGCTACTCCAACTAAGATATCTTTATGGGAATTGCCTCAAACTTCTCCTACATATCATGAGGCATTACAAAAAGCTTTATCTACTCTTCCTTCTCCACCTCCTAATCAAGAGAATGTTAATTCATTTTTGGAGTGCATGCATACTATGCCTTCTGTACCTCCTATTGTGTTCACCGATGATGATTTACCTTCTGTTGAGGTGAAGAATCAATATGATGCTCGTATGGTTGCTATTTTTAATAATCAAAGTATCATTCGTAGAACATTAATTGACAATGGATTATGTTTGTAGCATGGATATGCTCAAGGCTATTAAATCCGATCTTACAACCATTCAGACGAATAATATTCCTATTCATGGATTTGATAACATTGCAAAGAAAACTTTGGGTATTATTACACTAAGGTCGGTCCAGTCCTTCTTAACACACCTATTCATGTCATGCCTGGACCTCTCAATTATAACCTTTTGTTAGGAAGACCTTGGTTACATACTATGCATGCGATTCCTTCTACTCTACATCGTAAGGTTAGGTTCATTTATAACAATCAAATGTATACACTACACGTGGATGATGCACAAAATCCTTGCTTAAATGCGGAATATGCTAAGATTTATGAACCTATACAACCAAGTAAGGAACCTGAGAAACCACCTAAAGTCAAACAAGCTGAAGCTCCATCCTCCTCGTTGACTAAAGATGATTGGGGAACATTGGATTTTAATCCTTCTTTTATGGGAGAATACAAAGTGTCTGATCTAGAGTTCATGAAGGAACAAAATGTGTTTGAAAAATAAGTTTTTATTCCTTCTCCACTTTTTGGGGAATTAAAAAGTAACTTTTTTGCTTCTTCCCTTGAAGAAACAATTGAGACAATAAAACCATATTGTTATGACATTGTGACATATGTTTCTCCTTTAACTCAATCTGATATGGCCGATAGATATGATTATCGTTATCATTTTCTTAGGAAATCAGGATTCAATGGGAAAGGATGTGGAAAATATGAACAAGGTATACAAGTGCCCTTGGACAATGAAGTTTATGATTATACTTCTGGGCTAGGATTCAATCCTTATAAAGAACCATCGGATTTTCCTCTTAATGTCAATCATATCTACGGTGGACATTTAAAATTGGTTAATCCACTTCTCCTTGACATGGATTAAAAACCTTGTTTGGACATTTTTCCTGAGGATGAAGCCCTAGCTGATTTTTTAGGAGCTTATCAAGATCTACCTACATTTCATCATAAAAGGAGAAAGCCTTATTGTTTGAATAATGAAGCCTATTTTGGAGAGCGTGATGAACAAGATATTTCTCCTTTGCCAATGGACTCTCCCATGCAAAGTAATTTATTAATAACTGAGACAACAGAAGTTCAAATGGACGAGAATGACTCTAAAAAAACAATCAAAGTGGGGAAATGTTTGAGCCAAGATGAACATGATCAATTGGTTTCCCTCTTGCTTGAATATAATGATATATTTTCTTGGACATATTCGGATATGTCGGGTATAGATCCTAAGATTGTTACTCATAATATTGTTCTTAAACCTAAAGTCAAACTTGTTAAACAAACAATCCGAAAGATGAATCTGGGCATTGCCTTGTTAGTGAAAGCTAAAATTGGAAATTTATTAGGTGTTGGGTTCATCCATTCTATTGATTACTCTGAATGGATTTCTAATATTGTGGTTGTTTCTAAAGGAGAAAATAAGATAAGGATGTGCACTAATTTTTGAGATTTAAATAAAGCATCCTTAAAAGATGATTTTCCCTTACCCAATATTGATATGATTGTGGATTCAACAGCGGGTCATGCTTTGTTATCCTTTATGGATGGGTTTTCTGGTTATAATCAAATATTTATTCCTATTGAAGACCAACTTAATACTGCATTTATCACACCTTGGGGAATATTTTGTTGGGTCATGATGTCTTTCAGATTACGAAATACGGGAGCAACTTATCAATGTGCTATGACCTTGATTTTTTCATGATTACATCCATAAGATTCTAGAAGATTATGTAGATGACATCTTGGAAAAATCTAGACAAAGAGAGGACCATGTGTTTATTTTAAGGTAGATATTTGAAATAATTAGGAGTTATAATATGAGATTAAATCCTAACAAATGTGCTTTTAGAGTTGATTCTGATAAATTATTAGGATTTATAATCTCTAAGCGAGGCATAGAGGTTGATACTGAAAAGATTGATGTTATTTTTAACATGCCTCCTCCTAAAAATATTTCTCAATTACATAGTTTACAAGGAAAAATACAAGCTATTCGTCGCTTTGTTTCTAACTTAGCCGATAGAATTGTTCCTTTCACCTCCTTGCTTAGAAAAAATACCACTTTTTCTTGGAACCAGGAATGTAAACAATCCTTTAAGCAATTTAAGGAGTATCTTGCTGATCCTCCTATTTTTCAACCATCTCAATTTAATAAAACTTTCTTTCTATATACTTCCCATGTTGTGAGTGCATTGTTGGCTCAACATGATAGCGAAGGTAAGGAAAGACCGGTATACTACATCAGTCAGACTTTACTTGATTATGAAAAAAGATATACCGATTTAGAAAGACAATGCTTGGCTTTAGTTTACGCTTGTCAAAAACTCAAGCATTATCTATTGAATGTTGAGGTTAATGTGATTGTTAAATTTGATCCTCTCAAACACCTTTTCTCAAAAATTGATCTCTCTAGTCATTTGGCTAAGTGGGTGATGTTACTTACAAAATTTGATCTTAATTTCATTCTTCAAAAGTCAATTAAAGGACGATCCTTAACTGATTATCTAGCTGAAGCTCCTTGTTCTCATTCTAATACGAACATCACCTCAATAGAATTCCCTGATGAGAATATTTTAGCTATTAAGCAAGAAGATGTTTGGGAATTATATTTTGATGGTTCTAGATGAAATACAAGATCTGGTGTAGGCATTATCTTGGTCCCTCCTACCAAGAAACCAATCCCTATGTCATATAAACTGACCTTTCCTTGTACTAACAATATTACAGAGTATGAAGCTCTTATAGTTGGCTTACATGCAACTTCATCCCTTCATATTAAAAACTTGGAAATCTATGGGGATTCACAATTGATTGTTGAACAAATAAAAGGGGGTTATCAGACTAAGAATGATAAAATGTCACAATATAAAGAATTGGTTCTTGATATTCTTTCACAATTTTCTTTTTATACGATTCAGACTTTACCTAGGAAAGATAATTGACACGCAGACACCATGGCAAACATAGCTTCCTTGGTTTGTCTCAAGAATAATGACAAAGACTTTAAATTTACTATACACACTCTTAAACACCCTACAATTTCTAATAAGGTTACTACTGATTATTTTAACTTGCATTTGGATGAATGGTATTTGCATATCTTTCAATTTTTGAAAGACTACATTTCCTGAATCAACAACAAGGAACATGCGTAATTGTATTAGGATGCTTGCGGCATGTTATATCATTTTGGGTGATACACTTTACAAGTGTTCTTATAATGTTTTTCTATTAAGATGTCTTGGTAGAACCAAAGTTCTGATAGCTTTAGCAGAAGCTCATTCTGGTTCTTGTGGGGGACATTTTGGTGGGAAATCTTTAGTTAATAAACTTCTTAGAATGAGATATTATTGGAAAAAAATGGAACAAGATTCTTTTACATTTTTTAAGAAGTGTCCTTAGTGTCAGAAACATGGTAATTTAATTCATGCTCCTACCCGTGAGCTTTGTAATCAAGTTGCTCCGTGGCCTTTTAGTATTTGGGGTTTTGATCCTATTGGAAAAATTTCACCAGCTTCTTCTCAAGGACATACATACATCCTCATAGCTATAGATTACTTTACGAAGTGGGTAGAGGCTATTCCTCTCTATTCTACTACTATGGATGTTATTTGTGATTTTATTCTTAATCATATTACAGCATGATTTGGTATTCCTTCAACGATAGTTTCGGATAACGACACTTCTTTCAAGAATAAAGAAGTCACAAAATTCTTGGAGAAATATCGTGTTCAACATAGATTTTCTACTCCCTACTATCCTCAATCTAATGGTCAAGCCAAAGCATGGAAAAAAGTTATTGAACAAATCTTAAGGAAAATAGTCAATAAGCATGCGAAAGATTGGCATACTCAACTTACTTACACTTTATGGGCTTATAGGACTAGTGTCCACATCGCCATAGGTACTTCTCCTTATAATCTTGTTTATGGTACTGATGCCATTATGCCATTAGAATTAGAATTACCTTCTTTACATGTTTCATTCCATGGGATAATTAACAAGGATACTTTCCGAGAACAACGATTATAGGAATTAGAAATGTTGGATGAACAATGAATAAATGCTTTGGAGCATATTAAGGCTTATCACAAATCACTTAAAAAATAGTATAATCATAAGGTGATTGAACGATCATTTTTGGTAGGTGATTTAGTCTTATATGAAAATCAAAGGAATGTGAATGCTTTACCTGGTGAAAAAGGGAAATTTATCCCTAATTGGCTTGGACCTTTTGTGGTAATTAAGGATTTTACTTTAGGTGCTTATAAGATTGCTGATATGAATGGTGTTCCCCTTAAGGAACATATTAATATCATGCATCTCAAACGTTATTATCCCTAACACATCAATTTTTCTTTGTGTATTTATGTATTCCCTATAGAATAGTTATGTCTATTTTTTTAGGTCATGTGATTTGAATACATTCATACATAAATTCATTCTTTCTTTATGTTAATTTTTTGTGTATTGATGAAAAGAACAAGTAATCAATCATAGAACTAACTGGGAAAGCAATTTTTTTTTCTATATATAAACTTCCATGAGTTTGGTACATATATGGCACATATGCCATGGCTATAAATATCTATCTCTACTCTCTGAGGGTCAGTGGCTCCTAGCTCTCTCTTCTCTATGGTGTGAGGCTGAAGATTTCAGTACGGTAGTCCATGTGCAACTCCTCGATATGCTCATCTCATAGTTGTTCTCTTGAACTCTCTATAGGTCAACCATCAATTTATCTTCTCTTTCTTTGCATAACCTCAGCTCTCGCTAGATGCATGCAAAAATATCTGCATGCCTGTCGGGATCCCTCTGTCCAATAAGAGAATCTCACTTTCTAGCTGGTAGTTGGTAGGATATACATGTATCCTTCAGAACCTTAGACACAAAGCTCCTTCACTTTGTTATGCTAGCTGTAGAATTTAAACATATTTATCTTTTAGTACATCTAGAAAAACATTTACGTAAAATATTCTAATCAATTACATATATCATACTTGGATCTCCCTCCTGGGTATCACCAAAGGATCTAGATGGTGGGGGCATGGAGTGACTACCCTCTCCTTGCTCGCTACGTCTAGTTCTAGGTGGTGGTGTCTCCATATGTGCACAGGGAGGTCATCATGATATTAATGGTACAACAATGATCACTTGATCATCTGCATCTGTACTACTACCTGGGGGCATATCCTCTGCTCTCTCATATGCTCCTCATTTTCTCTCTTCTTATCTCTCTTCTTCTCTCTCCTCTACCCTCTCCTCCTCCATTTGATCTCCTTTGGGGATGGGCTCCTCCTCATCTCTATGATCTTCCTCTTCCTCCTTTGGTATGTCACCACCTTGGTGCATCCTCTCTGAAAGACCTGGATCACCTATAGGGTAGTCATAAGGGAAGATGGGGTGGGTCCCCTGTAGACTCCAGTACCTGATATACTCTCTACTCACACCTAAATAGGATACAGTGGGATTCACCTTTGTATCCTCGGTCTCATATGTCTTGCTATCAACAATATCTGCTATTGTAGTTCGACGTATGGCATCGGGTCTCTGATAGTATCTCATTGGATATTCATACTGTGGTACTGTCCGGGGGACCCCCTATGTCAAACCAAAATATCTCATGACTCTATCATAATAATATGGCATCACTAGATGACTGGTAGGACCCTCTAGCATCTTGTGTTGCTGGAAGTGTCTCAACTGGTGTTGAGTATCTGGCCATCCTGTCATACGATAGTATGGTCTCCATATCACATTAATACCTGGTATATGATCAAAGCGTACCCTCCAAAAGAGGATATCTCTATACTGCTGGACATCTGCTAGCATATATGAAAAGGCTCTTAGTGTACTCGCATCTACCATCACCGGAACACCCTGTGGTTGAGTACATGTGTAATGCTCAAACATCCAAACCTGTAGCAAGGTGCACACTGTAAGACTCTCCCACTGAAATCTCACTAACTGACTCAACTCATGATAAATATGGGCTAGCATGCTGCGGCCCCATGAGAAAAAAATCATGTCATTCTCCATCATGTATATGAGATGGGTGAATGGTGCTAAGAAAACTGTACCCTTTGTGTTGGGTATTACAACCAAAGAGAGTATGCATAGGATCACTCTCCGTACCAAGGGTATCAGACTTTCTAGTATGGTTGATAGAGTGATTTGATCTGACCGGGTCCTCATCTATGGTACTTGTCCCAAACAATACTCCCAATCTAAAAACACCTCTGGAGGACCCCGCTGCACTCTCATTCTAACAGGCTCACCTCAGACTGGAAGTCGTAGGATCCTGTATACATCCTCTAATGTGATCATGATCTCCTCTGATGGAATATAGAAGGAACAAGTGTCCTCATCCCACCTCTCTATCATGGTTGATATGATGGACCGATGGAACCTCATATGTGGTAGGACTGCTACCCAGTACAATCCCACATCTCTCAATAGATGTATCTCCTCCTGCTATAGCTCAAACAAGTTCTCTTTGAAAGTCAGTAAAATCCCTCCAAAGGGGTGCTCTTGGAGACAGACAAGATCCTGTCAGCACAAATGACATCATATCAATAATCTATCATCAAACAACTATAATACTCACTTAACCTAGTCAAGTTCAACCTTTTTGGTCAAGGTCAACCTTTTTGGGTCAAGGTCGACCTTTCTGGGTTAGGGTCGACCTTTTTGGGTTAGGGTCGACCTTATCCCCAGAAAGGACAGGACCTTCCCAGTTATGGTCAACCTTCAAGGGTCAAGGTCAACATAACTAGGTCAGGGTCAACCTTTTTGGGTCAAGGTCAACCTTCCCTATAAAAATAGGAATTTCTCAATCAAAAACATCAAAACAAGGAACCTACCTCAGTGGATGTCTGCTTGCCAGGAACTCTCTCAGGACCTCCAAGCGACTCGATTGAAGTTCTTCTCTCTTTGGCATTTTTCTCCTTGATTCCAAGCTCTACAAATGGTAAGAATGAGAAGGTAAGTGTTCTTAATCTTATTTATAGCTGCAAATTAGGGTTTTATTAGGGTTTTATTAGGGTTTTGTTTGAAATTACTTAGGTCAAATTTGAATTTCCCTTTACATGCATTTAGATAGACATTCACTCTCTTCATCATAACTTGAGTTTGGTAGCTCTATTTTTTAGTGTCGTCAGTGGCATTGGAATCTTGATTCAGATACCTAGCCTCTAAAATTGATTTAGGAAGATTTTGAATCCTCCTAAATGGTTTAGGAAAGGACTTTTCAATAAATTGCATTCCAGTGTATAGATCTACCGTTATCACCCTGTTTCACCTTTCAGAATTAGTAAGCCAAAACAGGGGGCATAAGGGGCTTTATGCACTTCTAAAACCCATCTTAGTAAGGATTAGGTGCTCTATGGATTTTCATTAACCTTGTGTACTGTAGGTTGTGAATACTAATTATTTCTTGCAGGATCTCCACATTGAGGACTTGGCTATATCTTTTTTACTTTATAATGTTTTATTACTTTAGCTTGCATATTTACGTAGTGTCATACCTAAGCTAAAGAGGGGGTTAAATGTATCATCTTAAAATGGGAGAAATTCCATTTTTTTTTATTTAGCACCCTCATTTAGTACATTTTCATATTAGATTTGCATTTAGGATGCACATGCACTTGATTCTACATTTCTAGGTGAAATTAGGGTTAGGATCCTTTGGGTCCTCCTTAATCTCCCTTTCTGTGACTCCATTTTTAGGTAGAACCTATGTATTGGCTCTCCTAAATCTTCATCATACTTACTCTTTGGATTGTGTGCCTCTATCCAGCATTCTGGTGTGTTTTCTCACCTTCCTGGGTCCCCGATTGACCTGGGAATCTTGCAGATTTCCCAAGGAGACTAGCCTGAAACCTCAGGTCTGGGTTGAGGTTGATTCTAACCTAGGTCAGAATTGAGTTTAACCTTGACCTAGGTAAAGGTCAAGTTCTTCCTTGACCTAGGTCAAGGTTGAGGTCAACCTTGACCTCTGCCAGGTGGTCATCCCCGCTTTCAAATCTGGAACCTATCGGGGTTCTAAAACTTAAAATAGGTCCCCGGGTCCAGATGCGGAAGTGTTTTCCCCAATATTCGAATTTATACATCCCCTCCTTGGTTAGTTATTGTAATTGGACCATAATTAAAGGTGAAATTTGAATTTGGGTCCCTTGCATTGCCCTAGGACGTCTATATTGAGACCTCTATATAAGCACTCTCTTTTGCCTTCATTTTGACATGAAAGAGAATCGTAAGATGACATGATGCAATTACAATTATGACATGATGATGATGCAAGAAAGCAAGAGGATGATATAGAAGGACAAGATATGATGATGCATTGATACATACAAGCATTTTTGTGGACAAGTCATTGTGCATCTTCTTTGGTGCAAGAGAGAGTTCTTCCTTCCTTCTTCTTAGATCCACCATTTTAAACATTCAAGCATTCAAAATATATTATTTGTTGTAGGGCACCTCCCGATGTGTTGTTTTGGTATGTTTTAGGGTTTTCTTAGATGTTTGTGTGTGTTTTGGAATAAGTTCCAATGGGTTGGATGCATTGATAAGTTCACTTCATGTTTGTAAGAGCTTTAGTGCTCATTAGGAGTTTTAGGGGCATTTTGGCTTAAATAGTGAAAAGATGATATTTTAGTGCAATATGGGTTTGAGGGGTGTTTTAGGACCCTACACATCCTATCTAGGTTTATCAAAGTCAAACTCACCCATCGAGTTGACAAGGAAAGTCAAAATACACAAAGTGCAAAAAGTTGCTAGCAACTTTGAAAGTTGCTCGAGCAACTTTTGCAAGAAATTGAAAAATGTAGTTAGAACTATTGTAACTACCCCATGCTTGGTATATGAGAATGAATTTGATGTTTGGAGGAGCTTAATGAAATTTTGGATTGCAACAATTATCCTTGACACTTTTGTACGGATGTCAGCAACTATTTTTTAGTATTATACATTGTTTCTTTGCTACTGTACGAATGTGTACGGATTGGTAGAGAAGATAGGGTCCCATGGGGATGGACTAATTTCCATTAGCTTTCATATGCATTATATATTTTTCTTTCAATTTCATTAGGTGTACAAATACAATTTTTTGAAGGTCACTGGTTTGTAAGTGACAGTACAGTTTTGTTTAGATAGAAATGGCTCTACCCTAAGATCCCACCAGTGGAATTGACTGAAACCATGGGGGAAGTAGGGTCAGAGTCTATAGATATGGTTTTTCTTTTCATTTTTTTAGTTTCAATGGATTTCCTAGGCCAAGGAGGAAGCCCTATGGCTGACTGGTGAATCCAGGTGAGCCAAGACAGGGAGAAGAAGGAATTTTTTCGAGCACTCATGACCTTTTGGAAAAGACTTAGTGGCATTTGAAGATGCCCTCAATAGTCTCCTAAAAGGATTAAAAGGTGGGAGGAGGTGAATCAGAAGTTGGAGATCATTTTAACAATTGTTTATGTTGACTGGTCCAGAGGCCTAATTAATGGGCTAAAATCTAGGGCATGCAAGAAACTAGGGCTATGAGTGCTTTCAGAAGTCAGGGTTTTGGATTCTAACAGTGTTGGTTGATACCTTGAAGATTTTCAAGGTCTTGTGTGGAATAATTTGGGGATTTTAGGAGTAATATCCCTAAAAATGTGAAAATAGACCTACTAGGAATTAGGCAATTAGGCCTCCTAGTGAAATTGAGACCAATTGGATTGGGGATGAGTCTAGAAGTGTTGGAAATGGTGTAGAATGACCTTGGATGGGCCAAGAAGATAGGTAAGAGTCTGAGTACATGTATGGTAAGATCCTAAGCAGAGGTTTGGCATTCTAGGAGGAGTTCTAGGGAAGAAAACTAGGCATTTGGTGAACTAGTTGGACTAGTTAAGCCTAGAAACTTTGGAATCTTCTAAATGATAACTATACCTTCGAGGAAAATTTGGTAGTGAGGGCCTTGGAGATCCTAATTGAAGTAATATTCAACAAAGAACAACCATTGGATGGTTGGGATAGACAAAGAAGCATCTTGGTGTGAGGAAAAGCTCTAGAGTACCAAACCCACTACATCAGAGTGGTATCAGAGCCAAATTTTCTTGAAGGTTGTGTATGTCTAAAGTGGAAGAGAATCAAGAGGTAGACAACATACCTCCTAAGGAAATGAGTAGGGATGCCATAGTGGAATTGGTTTAGGGCCTCTTGGAGAAGGCTAGTGTGTCCAAGAAAAAGGGAAAAAAGAAGATCACTGAATGGGGAGATGAGAGTGATGGAGATGATGAGAGACAGACAGAAGAGTCATCCAATAAAGGTAAAGAACCTGAGACAGAAAAAGAACAAAAGGTATTCTTAGATGCCTTTAAATCTCTTAGCAAGGATATTATGGAACACATACCATATTATTTTGGTAGCCTGAATGGAGAAGAGTTGTTGGATTGGCTTGAAGCCATTGACAACCAATTTGATTCCAAAGAAATCTTAGAGGAGAAAAGGGTCAGCTATGCTAAGGCTAGACTCAAGGGATTTGCATTGGTGTGGTAGAACATGATGCAGGATGATAGGGCAACCAATGGAAAGAAAAATATTGTTTCTTGGGAGAGAATGAAAACTAGATTAAGGGCATAATTCTTGCCTACTGATTATGAGATATAGATGTATAAAAATGTGCAAAACTTAAGACAAAAGGAGATGACAGTGAGTGCTTACATCGAGGAGTTCCACAAGTTGAGCCTAAGGGCTAGGAGACAAGAAGAAGAAATGGAGAAGGTGGCAAGGTATCTCAATGGGTTGAGACAAGGGATACAAGATGAGATTAGCATGATGGCTCCTGACAGTATGCACAAATGTTTCCAATTAACCTTGAGAGCAGAGGATAAGGCTAGGAGGAGGAATGACTTCCATCAAAGAGGAAGAGGTGGTAATAATAATAGAGGTTTTCAGAGAGGAAGGAGTAACTTTGGTAGGGGACAGAGCCCTAATAGACAAGAAGATAATTAGTCTATGGATAATAGTGGGGGAAATTAGTTTAGGGGTTCTTTTTAGAGAGGAGGATACAGAGGAAGAGGGCCTCCTAGAGGAAGATTTTAGTCTCAAGGAAGATCCAATTCAGTCTTCACTGGCAGGTGTTATAACTGCAACCAAGTGGGTCCCACAGTGGGCAGGTGTCCTGAATAGACTTCCTCATCTTCAATGGGGGATAGAAGGAATCAGTTGGTACAAGAGGATGACACACAAAGTGCTACTTCTCCCATCTCTAAGGTAGGGCCAGTAATGGATGGGGAGAAATTGATGTTAAGAAGAACTTTGTTGAAAGTGCCTAGCACTATAGAGCCACCTCAGAGAAAGAATTTGGTTAAGACAACTTGTAGGTCTCATAGAAAGATTTTAAAAGTGATAGTGGACTCTGGATCCACTAAGAACATAGTATCCAAAGAGATGGTGGAGAAATTAAAATTGAGAAGGATACCTCATACCACACCCTATAAGGTTTCATGGTTGAACAAGGGTCAGCAAATAGTGGTAGATGAACAAACCTTGGTATAATTTTAGATTGGTGAGTACAAGGACAAGGTCCTATGTGAGATACTTCCTATGGATGCATGTCATTTTCTCCTAGTACATCCATGGAAATATGATGTTAAGGCTATCCATGATGGAGAGAAGAAAAACTATGTCATCACTAAGCTAGGAAAGAAGTTTCATATGGAACCTTTGTTAGAGCCTAATGAGGAGAAGAATGTGGGAAAAAGTGTGATGTTACTGAGTGGGAAGGAGTTCCTAAAAGCCATGAAGAAGGAGAAAGGAGTTTGTTGTGCAGCAGTGATAAAACAAAAGGAGGAGACTAAGGAGAAAGTCAGTTTGCCACTAGAGATACAAGCATTGTTGGAAAGATACCATGACATAGTAGATAATGGTTTTACAAGTGCATTACCACCTATGAGGGATGTGAGTCATCAGATTGACCTCATTCCTGGAGAAAATTTACCAAACAAAGCAGCATATAAGATGACACCAAGTCAAAATGCAGAGATAGCCAAACAGATTCAAGATTTGTTGGATAAAGGGTTGATAAGGAAGAAATTAAGCCCATGTGTTTTACCCAAACTACTTGCACCTAAGAAGGATGATAAATTGAGGATGTGTACAGACTCTAGGGCCATAAACAAGATTACATTAAGATATAGATTCCCAATGCCCCGGATAGAAGATTTGATGGACAATTTAGGAGGTTCTTGTTATCTTTCCAAAGTAGATTTGAAGTTAGGGTACCATCAAATAAGAGTGAGGCCTGATGATGAGTGGAAGATAGCCTTCAAGACCAATGAAGGGTTGTATGAGTGGATAGTAATTCCCTTTGGCCTAAGTAATGCACCTAACACATTCACGAGGCTCATGAATGAAGTGCTAGCAGAGTTCATTGGTAAGTTTGTAATAGTTTACCTTAATGATATTTTGATATTTAGCAGGTCCAAGGAGAGCACATGAAGCATTTGGAGATGGTCTTGAGGAAGCTACATCAAGAGAAGTTGATGATAAATTAAGAAAAGTGTGAGTTTCTAAAAACTGAACTAGTTTACCTTGGTTTTGTGGTTTCTAATGGTTGCATGAAGATGGATCTTGAAAAGGTTAAGTCAATATTGGAGTGGCCTACACCTAGGTCCATAGGGGATTTTAGGAGTTTCCATGGGTTGGCCTCCTACTATAGTAAATTTGTGAGAAATTTTAGTCATGTGTGTGCCCCTATTCTTAACACCATAAAAGGTGGAATCAAATGTAAGTTTGAGTGGACTGTGGCAGCAGACCAAGGGTTTGAAATGTTAAAGAAGAGGATTACAGAACTACCTACTCTTAGGTTCCCTGATTTCAATCAACTATTTTTGGTAGAGTGTGATGCTAGCAAGTTGGCTATTGGAGTAGTGCTAAGCCAAGAAGGACATCATGTGGCTTTCTTTTAAGATAAATTGAATGAGGCTAAACAAAAGTACTCCACCTATGATTTGGATTTATATGCTATGGTACAAGCCCTTAAGAAGTGGAGACACTACCTATTACCTAGGGAGTTTGTGGTCTACACTGATAACCATGCATTAAGTTTCCTGAATGGACAAGAAAAATTGAATCAAAGGCACTTGAAGTGGGTAGAATCATTGCAAGCTTATACATTTGTCATAAAGCACAAGAAGGGGGTTAGCAACAAGGTTGCAGATGCTCTTAGTAGAAGAGTACTCACAATACAGGAGATACAATTGCAAAGTGTAGGGATGGATGATTTGAAGGACCTCTACAAGGAGGACAAAGATTTTAGAGAAGCCTATGAAGCATGTGTGAAGTTTCAGCAGGACTTTAAAGTGGATTTTAATGAGTTTATGTTGTAGGAAGGCTTATTGTTTAAAGGACATCTTATGTGTATTCCTAAATGCTCAATGAGGGAAAACATTATGAAGGAGAAACACCAAGGCAGCTTGGGGGGCCACTTTGGAGTGGATAAGACATTGGAACAAGTGAATAGGCACTACTATTGGCCTAAGTTACAATCAGATGTGAGGAGATTTGTAGAACAATGTCATATTTGTCAAAAGGCAAAAGGACAAAGTAGAAACAGGGGGTTGTACCAACCCCTATCCATACCCCAAAGGCCTTGGGAGTGTCTTAGTATGGATTTTGTTTTGGGGTTACCAAAGACACCTAGGGGTCTTGACAATGTGTTGTGGTGGTGGATCATTTTAAAAAAATGGCACACTTCATTCCATGCAAGCAAACAAATGATGCTTCTCAAATTGCAGGTCTATTCTTTAGGGATATTGTAAGGATCCAAGGATTGCCTCTGAATATTGTAAGTGACAGAGATAGTAAGTTTGTGGGTCACTTTTGGAGGACCCTATGGAAGATGCTTGGAAAAAACTTGTCTTTCTCTTCAGCCTACCATCCACAATTAGATGGACAAATAGAGGTAGTCAACATGTCACTTGGGAACTTGTTAAGGTGTTTGACTAAACAACATGGACAGTCATGGGATCACATCATAGGGCAAGAAAATTTTGCCTATAATGACTCCATTAATAGGAGTATAGGTAAGAGCCCCTTTGAGATAGTATATGGGGTCAATCCTAGATGGATCTTAGAGTTGAGGGAAATTAGTTTGAAGGAAAAGAGGAGTTCACAAGGAGAGTCATTTGCAGAATAGATGAAGGAGCTACATGATCAAGTCAATAAGACTTTACAGAAGCAAGTGGAGTAGTACAAATCCAAAGCTGATCAGACAAGAAGAGATTTGCAGTTCAAGGTAGGGGATCTAGTACTTTCCTATCTTAGGAAAGAGAGGCTACCCAAAGGCCAGCCAACTAAACTACTCATGAAGAAGATAGGGCCACTGAAGATTTTGCATAAGTATGGAAAGAATGCCTATGAAGTTGAGTTGCCTCCTGATTTGGGGATTTCACCCATTTTCAATATTTGTGACTTGTACCCTTATAAGGGATCATCTTTAGACACAGGTCAGTCTACTCTTGCAAACTTGGAGGATGATAATTGGGTGAAAGACTTCTGTATCCCAATGCCACTGAACTTGGAAAGTGTACTGGATTCTAAAGTAATAAAGAAGACAAGGAAGGGTAACTACAAAGATTACCTCATCAAGTGGCAGGGACTACTTGAAGCTGAGGCCACTTGGATGACAGAGCTGGACATTCTGAAACATGGGGTCACCATTGAAGACCTCCTAACTCAAGGGACTTGAGTTATTTTTTCCAGGGGAGTATGGTGCAAGGAACCTCCCTATGTGATTTTTTTGTGTGTTTTAGGGTTGTCTTAAATGTTTGTGTGTGGTTTTGAATAAGGTCTAATGGGTTAGATGCATTGATAAGTTCACTTCATGTTTGTAAGAGCCTTAGTGCTCATTAGGAGTTTTAGGGCCATTTTGGCTTAAATAGTGAAAATATGATATTTTAGTGCAATATGGGTTTGAGGGGTATTTTAGGACCCTACATATCCTATCTAGGGCCATCAAAGTCAAACTCACTCAGTGAGTTGACAAGGAAAGTCAAAATACACAAAGTGCAAAAAGTTGCTAGCAACTTTTGCAAGAAATTGCAAAATGTAGTTAGAACTGTTGTAACTACCCCATGATCGGTATATGAGAATGGATTCTATGTTTGGAGGAGGTTAATGAAATTTTGGATTGCAACAATAATTCTTGACACTTCTGTACGGATGTTTGCAACTATTTTTTAGTATTTTGCATTATTTCTTTGCTACTGTATGGTTGTGTATGGATTGGCAGAGCAGATCGGGTCCCATTTTTTGAAGGTCACTGGTTTGTAAGTGATAGTACAATGTTGTTTAGATAGAAATGGCTCTACCCTAAAATCCCACTGATGGAATTGACTCAAACCATGGGGGAAGTAGGGTTAGAGTCTTTAAATAGGGTTTTGGTTTTCATTTTTGTGTTTTCAATAGATTTCCTAGGCCAAGGAGGAAGCCCTCTGGCTGACTGGTGATTCCAGGTGAGCCAGGATAGGGAGAAGAAGGAATTTGTTTGAGCACTCATGACCTTTTGGAAAAGACTTAGTGGCATTTTCAGATGCCCTAGATAGTCTCCTAAAAGGATTAAAAGGTGGGAGGAGGTGAATTAGAGTTTGGAGATCATTTTAACAATTGTTTATGCTGACTGCTCCAGAGGCCTAATTAATAGGCTAAAATCTAGGGCCTGCAAGAAACTAGGGTTATGAGTGCTTTGAGAAGTCGGGGTTTTGGATTTTGATAGTGTTGGTTGATACCTTGAATATTTTCAAGGTCTTGTGTGGGGTCATTTGGGGATTTTAGGAGTAATAGCCCTAAAAATGTGAAAATAGACCTACTAGGAATTAGGCAATTAGGCCTCCTAGTGAAATTGAGACCAATTGGATTGGGGATTAGTCTAGAAGTATGGGAAAGGGTGAGGAATGACCTTGGATGGGCCAAGAAGATAGGTAAGAGTCTGAGTACATGTATGGGAAGATCCTAAGTAGAGGTTTGGCATTCTAGGAGGAGTTCTAGGGAAGAAAACTAGGCATTTGGTGAACTAGTTGGACTAGTTAGGCCTAGAAACTTAGGAATCTTCTAAAGACCAACTATACCTTGGAGGAGAAGTTGGTAGTGAGGGTCTTGGAGATCCTAATTAAAGGAAGATTCAACAAGGAAAAACCATTGGATGGTTGGGATAGACAAAGGAGCATCTTGGTGTGAGGAAAAGCTCTAGAGTACCAAACCCACTACATCACTATCATGGGGTAGCAACTACAGATTGTGAGTTTTTTAGGAATACTTTATCCCTATGGATTGTGAGCTTTCTCATTTTCAATTCATGTTAGGGTTTTAATCTAGAGGATTAGATCTTGACATCACACAAATGAAACTCTTTCCAAGAGCAACACACACACAGATTCTATTATATTCAGCTATTCGTGGAGGTGGAGATCACCAAAACGGGGGTTTGACTGAAGCAAAACCCTATATAGCCACCCCAAACCCCTCTTTTTTAGATATTTGCAGGTGTTATTTTAGGAGTTACAGGTTTGGAAACAATGGAAAAAAGTGCAGATCTGGATACCCTTTTTGGCAAAATTTTGGGATCCAAAAATAGAATTCTTGTTGGAGACTTTTTAGGTCGGTTCTGCCCTAGGTCAGAATCAGAATTTCTGGGTCAACGGTGACATTGACTTGAGGGTACAAATCAGAACTATGTCAGAATGGAAAAATATTTTTGGGTTTTGTTCATCTCTGCGTTTCCATTCCAGATCTGGTCTCAGATTTTCTAGAAACTCAACATACGCTTCAAAAATGACATTTTCATATCTGCTATGATGTGAGGTAGGTATTTTACTCCATTAATCTTTGTTTTTATTTCAAATCTATATCCATTATCAAATACAAATTAAATGTAAATGGTTAAATTATGGCATAGGTCTCTTTTATATACAAATCTCTATTGTGCAAACTCTATTGAGGAGATCATCCAAATTTATCTATTGCAGTCACTTTCTACAATTATTATCTGATGATATCCACTATGTAAGTATATCTTACTGAAATAAATAACATGTGTCAATTGATCAAGTAAATCATGAATACAAGGAAGAGGATACCTATTCTTTACTATTATCTTATTCAAGGCTTGATAGTCAATGCACATTCTCCAATTCCAATCTTTCTTTGGAACTAACAGAATTGGAGAACCACAAGGAGATATACTAGGACTGATAACTCCTTTCTGAATCAGCTCTTGAACCTGCTTCTTTATTTATTAATTTTTCATGATTGATAAATGGTACATGTCAATATTAGGAAGTGGTACATCCTACTGCAACTAGATTTCATGTTGTATCTCTCTCTTAGGAGGCAATTCCTTCGGTTCCTAAAAAAAGTCATCATAAGAAAAAACAAATTTTACCATTTTAGCTTTATGTTTTGGATCACATACCTTGAATTCCTTTGATGTCTCATCTTCTTTGGATTTTACAAGAATTAATACAAATTTATTACTAGAATTGACCAACCTTTTCATCTGACCAACATTAACTAGTGCAAGATTAGTATTGACTTTGTGTGCAAGTACAATGTATTTTATTCCATCCTTAAAAAGATTATATTTATTCTCCCCCTATAAAAGAATGATTTTTGGTCATATAGATACGGACTCCCCAGTCCAAGGCCACAAATATATAAAGGGACTAAATCATCTTCTACCTTATCAATAAAATTTGTGGTGATAACAAATCTCAATTTACATTGCTTAGTCACTTGTAACTGTGCATCATTGCAGACCCATCCAAGAGGGTATGGCTTCAGATGAGGTGTTGCAGTCAATTTAAGCTTTTTAACAACTTCTTCAGATATTCAATTAACTTGAGATCCTGTATCAAATAAAGTATCAACCTTAGTATACTTCGTTACAACTCAAATGTGAAACAATTCATTTCTTTGCTTATGAACCTTAGGAGAAGATTCTTTACTTGTACTGGCACTTGCATTAGAAAAACTTGTATCAGACCAGAGAGATATACCTTGGTTCTTGACAACAACAATATTTGTCTCATCTCCAGAATCAGATCAATGGTCTTGTTGAATTACAACATTAGTCTTATGTTTGCCTTTGTTTCCACTAGATATCTTTGGCCTCAGTTATGGATGCAGCTTCCAACACTTTGAATCATCATGCCCCTCTTTCTTTCAATGGGATCATGTGGGCTTATCACCCTCTTTCATAACTATATCTTCCTTCTTTCCCTTTCCTTTTCCTTTGCATTTATCTTCAAACTTAGATGGCTTCTTATTAGTCTTCTCAATGAAAGTACCCTTACCCCTTGACTCTAAGTGCATTGGTTGTTCACATACCTCATTCAAATTACTGGGATTCAAAACTGAGATCGAATGTCTTAGGTAATAATTAAGACCACCTACATAATTAAAATCAATGTATCCTGGGTGTGCAATGGAACATTCAAGGAAATAGCCCTTTTCCTGAATTCATGGGTGTACTCTTGGACGGTTTGACCTTTCCCTTGCCTAAAAATTTTCCAGTTCATCATTAACTATTGCATATGGCCTAGGGGTAGAATTGATTCTTAAGAGCATTAACAAATTTTGACGAAGTTAAATTAACTCTACCATGTTGTGAGAATCCATCTCGAGTTCTACTCTCTCACTAGGTGAGAGTTGTACCTGTGTAGATCCAATCCTGCTCCAACTCAAATAACAAGGGTTAGTAGCACTGATTTGCAATGGGGGAAAGCAATCAAAACTACTAAGAATGAATTTATGGACAATAAAATAACAAACAATCAAATAAAAAAACAAACAAATGCAAACCACAATGCACGAGGCTTCTATTGCTTCTCTCTAATCCCTCTGAAACGTTGGATGAATGGTGCTCAATATTGGTATCGACAGTGTCTGTGACTTGGGAGTGTTGAGAAAATGATATTGATATGATCATAAGAATGTTTGATGTTTCACAAGAATCCTGCAGAGTAAGTGTGCACAAAGCTTGAAATCTTGGATCCTTCAAATGGTTGTGAAGGGTTGATTATATAGAATATGGAAAATGATTTGGACAGATGAGATCAATCCCTGAGATTGGAGAATGAATGGTTGAGATCAAAAGGAACTGGAGAAGCAATCAGTAAGCTCCACCTCTTCAACTTGGAGAGAAGAGGAGATGTTTAAGTTAACTGAGGAGCAACCAGTAAACTCCACCTCTTCAACTTGGAGGGAAGGGGGAATGTTTAGTTAACTGAAAAAGCAACTAGTAAACTCCACCTCTTCAACTTGGAGAGAAGAGGTAACATTTAGTTAACTGAAAAGTTGATCAAGAGTTACCTTTTTGAACTTGAGAAAGGATTTATTTGAATATTTAATTGATTTTTGAAATTAAAGTATTCAAACATGAGATAATTGAATTCTTTTTTATTTAGAATTGAACTATTGAGTGAAATTAAATTAATTCAATGAAATTAATTTAATTAGAAGAATTAATTAATAAGTTTAAATATTTAAATTTAAACTTCAAGAAATTGAATTAAGTAATTAATTAAGATTAATTAATTAAGGTTAATTAATTAAATAAAATTAATTATTTAATTAATTTTGGAGAAATGATTAAATGATTTGGGGAATGGATTTAGAAGAAATAAATGATTAATTAATGATTAAAACCATTAATTAATACATGAAAATTAGAGTTTTAATGTAAGGTTGCAAGTATGTCCATTTTAGGGTGTCTACAATACCTCCCAACTGAAGAGTAGCTAAATGGATCCTATCACCATCATCTAAGAGGTTTTGGAATCTACAATAGACTTCAACTTGTTGAACCCAGTCATCTAATTTCTCGGCATTTAATTCCCCATAATAGTTTGGTAAGTCAGATTTTACATCCAATTTAATTTTAGGCTTATGTGAACCCTTGAAAGGATTAGAAGACATAGAATGAGTAGAAGAAGAAGAAGATGGAGAAGAAGGAGAAGAGGGACTTGGGGGTGTTTTCAGAGGCTCATGATCACCTCCTGATCTTTTCCCTTTTTCCTCACGAGCTTTATGTATTCACTTTCATTCTTTCCTCTCCTCAAATAGAACTTCTACCATGGCCTTCATGTAGAGAAAATCCTTCTAAAAACTCTTATCATCAAGCTCCAAACTTTTTCCACCTTTGGCTTCCATCTGTGACGGTGGAACAACTCTTCATTATTTGAGCTTAGGATTATATTCTTCAAGCTTGCCTTCACCTTGTTGAATCCTTAATCTTGTTAGCATCCACTTCTGCAATACTAGTCACACAAAGCTCTGACACCAAATTTTATCTGATTTAGGGTGTATGACGATTACTAGAGAATGCTTAATTTTTTCAATAGTTAATTCAAAGCCTTAATAAGTGAATTAACATAACTGAAATGCTTAAATGAACAAAGCATTGTAAATATGATGAACAAACAGAAAGAGAGAAAGGAGATAGAAGACCAAAGACAATTGATAACAAAGTTTTCCAAATGGCTATGTCTCTGGGTCCCTCTCCAACAGAGTGACCGATCCGATTATGCTCCCAAAATTAGAATTACAATTGTTTACAATACCATTCCATTGTAGTATAGCGACATAATATTTCTCTGATGTACAAAAATGACATCAACGTCTCCCAAATATATTTTCCTTCACATCACCTGCTTAAAATTTTAAGCATCTATAGCCCTCTTTTATACATAAAAATATGCCTTAATAAGGCCTAACCATAAAAATAACAAGATGACCCCTTTACAACAAAATAACCCTTTTTAACAATTTGTTTACAACCCCCTTGTTTGGATTTATGCATTTGTTAGGTTGTTATTAACCATATAGGGGTTTTTAAACCATATTCAAGTTGAAAAAGGTTTAAAAGAAATACAACCCAAAAGTATATCAAAGCTGCTAAGCGGCGCAACAAATATAATGTAATTTGATTGGCGTAGAGTCAAGGGTTTGATCCCCACCAACCGAATTTTAAAACTAAATTAAAAACCAAATAAAATGTTTTCCATATACAAACAAAGTCACAACCGTATGACTCAATGGTGAGTTTGGTTATTGCAGAGGAGGAGGTTAGGGATTCAGCGCAATGGAGTGTCACCGAGGTGCCACATGGCACCACCTAATTGGTCCACGTGGTACCATATTATTTACACAACCCAAAGCCATGTGTCATCGCCAGATTAGTACATGTTGGATGCCATATCACTTCCACATCATCGTACAACCTGCCATGTGTCAGTATCTAACTGGTCTAGTATGCCACGCCATCATGCTAACATCATCATTGCAAGTTTGGTCAACATAGTCAACTCTCAACTTCGACCAGCCATATCTTTGGTGTATGAGCTCTATTTTCAATGAAACAAATGTCATTAAAATCATGGCGATGAGATCTTCGTGATGATATTGACTTTGACCAATTTAGAGGTGATTTCTTTTTTTCCTTTCTGATTGGCCTCTATTCCCAGTTTAACCAAACTTTGATTGGCCATAACTTAGACGTATGAACTCCTTTTCACATGTTCAAGTTGCGTTGAGCCTAGTTTTCTGAGTGCTTTGACATGGTGCTAATTTCTGGAGCATTGGTGACACTTCATTTTTTAGTGAAAAGTATCCCCCAAATCACATATACATATGGGTAAAAGCACAATAATCTATCACCCTTTTACAAAGGAAAAGGTTAACAACACCGAAACTGTAAAACTTCAAGGGCATAAAATTCACATTTCTGTTGAGAATTTGAAGATGATGTAAACTGATGAAATGTGTGAAATAGGATGAATTATATGCCTATAATTTTTTTTAAGAAAATTGAAACAAAATTAATATTTTTTTTGAGTTTTTTAGGTCTATTTTTCATTTCGTGAAAAATACTATAAATCAAGGAGTTTACTTCCCACCAAATCATTATTAGTAAAACATTGTTTTTTCCTCCAATTTTAGAATATGTTTTAGATGACATGTATAGCTACTGCAAGAAAGAAAAAAGTGTTTTCGATGTATATTTTGCCCGTTATAAGTATTCAAAGTTGAACTTACTTGAAATCAACAATTTTTGTCTCCCGCCATTTTTCCCCTATCAAAATTATACCAAAATCCAAATAAATTACATATTATTTAAGAGGACTCTCTTCTCTAGTGTTATCTATGATTTAATTTTTTTTTGAATTGATTTAGAATTATTTTATATTATCCAAATCAACGACTTCTGAAAGCTTTAATAACCTACATGTATTTTTTAACAAATTTGTTCAATGTTTTGTTGTCGAAACAATATAAATTTTATATGTCAAGAATCGTAGTTCTGAGATCTCGAAAAGGGTACTTTTAGTTTTTTGACATTGTTAGTTTGAGCAGAGAAAAAATCAGCAAAAGTGCAAACATGTTGATTTCATATGTTTTTGGAGGTTTGGTTGCCAACATGGCATCCCGCATAGGCAGACTCGGCTGAGTCTAACTCGACCAAGTAGCACTAGGCCGAGTTAGACTCAGTCGAGTCCACCTAGTGGTCAAGCACGCGCGAGCGGTCACGTGGGTGACCAACCCTTTCAATTCGAAGGGTATATATAAAAGTTATTTTATTTAAAAACAATTATCAATTGCGAAATTAAATCCTTATTTTAGAATGTATAAGGGTTTTTGAAGCTAGGAGGTATTTTTTTGAGGGAGCTACAAAGGCATTTTGTGACTGGAGGAGTGTGAATTTGCAAGTTTTTTAAATTTTTGCTTCTATTTGAGCAATGGGAAATAAAAGGACTAGAACAAGGAAATATGGTCGTAAAAGGGATGACCAAATGAAAGGTCATGCAAAACTTATCGAAGAGCAATCGGTCAATGTTGAAGAAGAACCTATCGATGTTGAAGAAGGTGCAACTTGACTAGGGGAGAGTATTGGTAGTAGTCGGGGTATACATATTTATCCTACAATGCAAAATTTGATGGAGATGAATGAGGAATTACTTGTCAGTCAAATTGCACTGGAGCACCTAATACCTGAAAGCACTATTAAATTGCATGTCAAAAACATGTGGAAGGAATATTTTGAGGATAAAATTGTGGTGGGAAAAGCACAATTGTTGCAAATTTATTTAGGAAAAGAGAAATGAGTCCGGTTTTGGAGTTGTTGGGTGTTGATAATAGGAAAATTGTACAAGGAGGTCAAGTAAAAGAAACAATAATTGAAAATTTTCAAGATGCATTGAACGTTATTAACATGACAGATCATGGAGGATCTAATTCAAATGCTTCTAGAAGAGTGTTGATGAGTATGATTTCCAGTAAGATATTGACACATAGAAATCAAGTTCGAGCAGTTTCTGATTTACTCAAGGTATCTCGAAGAACTGTTCAGAGATATATTGGGAAGAGAAATGTGTTGGATATGAACATTGAAAAGAATTGGGTATAGATTTGTAGAGTTCCTCGAAAAGACAAAATTTCTAAAGATGTAAGAAGACGGGTCATTGAATTTTGGACCAACCACTCTCGTGTTTCTTCCAATAGAAGGGACACTATACAGATTAAAGATGAAGATATCGGTATAAAGAGTTCACATCCAAAAAAATTTGTCGATACTACACAAAGTGAACTATTTGAAACATTCAAACAAGAATTTTCAAATGTGAAAATAGGTCAAAGAATGTTTGAGATGTTGCGTCCTTGCTTTGTACGCATAAATAAGGTTCGTGAAACATGTTGTTGTCAAAAACATGTTGAGTTTCACTTATACTTGTAATCATATAAAAAGGTTATGGCAATACTTAATCTAGATATGGTTCTTGGAAGTACAACATAATTTGTGAAATCCATTTTATGTTATAAGTAAGAAGACTCAGATGAATTCAATGTCCAATGTATAAAAAATGAATGCAATGATTGTGGAAATTTACATAAATTTCCTTTACAATTTGATAATATTGATGTTACAACACCAGTCCAGTGGAAGAGATTTGAATATGAGAAATACCAAACGAAGACTGGACAAGAATAAAAAAAAATTGCAATGAAGGAGAGTGAATTACCATACCTTCAGTTCATGGACAGATTTTGTTATATGATTTATCCACATATCCAGCATTGTCACGGTGCACGGTGGCAAGCTAAATAGTTTCGTGATTCCAAAAATTGTTTTCCACCTGGTTGTATTCTTTCAGTTGTAGATTTTGTGGAGAAATATACATTCTCTCCTCAAAAAAAGCTCCAAAGTCAATATTATCATTCTGATCAAGTTGCAATATTTGTCCATGTGACCTATAGACATGCACAATTCGATTTGTATGAGATAGAAAGTATAGATCAAAATGAACGCATTATCATCAAGGAGGTTCATTTGTATATTAGCGATGATAAGGTTCATGATAGGAGCTATGTGGCTCATTTTTTTGGCATGTTTTTGCACAATCTTGCGAGTCGCGACATAAATGCTTCACAACACTGGATCTGGTCTAATGGGTGTGCGGGTAAGTAAACTTGAATTAAATTTTCTTAAATAGTATTTCAATTATATATAAAGTGTTTTAAAGTTTTTACACATGATTGTGCAAGTCAATTTAAATATGCAAAAGCCTTTAATTGGTTAGCTATGCAACATGCTAGACAT